>BFEA01000994.1:46404-69426 GCA_003427395.1 Chara braunii
TGACGATTCCCACATAAAAGCACCGCCCCCATGCAGGCCGAACAACGGGAAACAACCAACCAGGATGCCAAGACAATAAAAAAAAAACGGATGACGGGTCCCACATGAAGCACCGCTACGCTCGTGAAATAGACCAAACAACGGGACAAAACCAACCGGGATGCAGACAAGGTTACCACACCACAACAGATCTACCATATCCATAGTAAAAAAAAAAAAAAAAAAAAAAAAAACGGAACCATACAGTAGGCCCGCAAAACGAAACACCCCAGCAACGGGGAAGA
Organism: Chara braunii; assembly: GCA_003427395.1. NCBI lineage: Eukaryota > Viridiplantae > Streptophyta > Charophyceae > Charales > Characeae > Chara > Chara braunii. Next base: position 46,689 of record BFEA01000994.1, read on the forward strand.
ACGAACAACACAAGAAAATGTGGGATGATAGGACGATGATTCAGGCTATTTTCGACAAAAATGAATTCTATATATATTATATTAAATTAATAACATTGTTTATCCACATAAAACTTTTTCACTGCCAAATATATTATTATCTATCCACATAGAACTTCCAGCTGTCGTCCATCGGGACATCCGTTAAAATTGGAACGATACGGACGGCACACATAAATCGAGAAATGATCCAAAATTCTCCAAATATTTTTTCCTTTTCTTTTTTTTTAACTTCCAGCTTTCAATGCCTTCAGCAACTCCAACAACTGCTAGAAGACAAAACCAGCGCGGTGAGAAAAATAAAATAAAATGGGAAACAAATGGTACTATTAAAACTCTATTATACTACTATACTTGAAGCAACACAAGTCCAAGTACGCCGAAATCTGAGCAATCCTTACACGACGGGGGAAAGAAAAAAGACAAAAAAAGAAAATTATTAGTTATCAACCCTGTTCTTTCCTAGAATAAGAGAAAGATGAATGGATAAAAAATACTAAAAAACAAAAAATTATTTGTCATCAAGCTTGTTAGTGCCTACTGTAGCACAAAAAAATCCTTTCGCCATTCATCAGCCATTCTGACTCCCGTGACCAGGTTCGAGGTTCCACTTCCCTGGATTTTCTGATTGGGTATAACTCAGCATGCCTGTCCAGTAAGACCACGTCCAGGTGAAAAAGGAGGCTTTTCTTTTTTCCCCCCTTTCCAGTAACGACGCGGCAATTCTGTGGCCACCAAGATCAGCCTGAGTGCAGGCTTTTTGGTTGAGAAGAGAGAAGAGAGGGGGGGGGAGGAAAAGAGGGTATAAACGAGGTTTCAACCTAGGCTACTTGGCTTGCCCGGCGTGCAGCACGGCCGTGCAGCCTGGGCACGTCGCCCGGGGGTCACCTACACGGGGCAGGCCACTGCCCTTTTTTTTTCTTTTTTTTTTTCGGGTTTGAGTTTTCCACGCATGCCCAGAGGAGCCCAAATCTGGGCTCCTTTCTTTTTTTGAGTGTTGGCTGTCAACCGGGGGGGGGCGGGGGGGGGGGTATAAATTGGCTGGGTTTTAAGGGGGGGGAAGGGGGGTATAAATTGGCTGGGTTTTAAGGGGCTGAAGGGTTCAAGAGGGGTGCCTTGGTCTGATTATGTTCATGTCTTCTTTTTTCATCTTCGATTCTGCGAGGAATTCTGATGTGACCCTCGGCCAAAAGCCGTTTGCGACTTTGCATTGCAATTCTACACAACATTTTTTTTTCCCCCGAACTCTTTGCATTTGTTTTTTACTTTCTTTTTCTTTTGGGCTGGGGCTGCTGGGAACCCTGCCCAGGGTTCATGCGCGGCCAGGGACCCGGGTGTGTATCCGGGCACAAGATGATGGGTTCCCGGGCACCCTGGACAAACAGCCTGGGGGTTTCAAATTTCACAAGGGGTTTAAACTTTTAAAGTTTAAACTTTAAAGGCGTGTAGTAGCAGCCGTGTACCTTATTTTGATTGTTTTTCCAAAGTGATTGTTGTTCCAACTGTTATCTTTGCAACGGGAACCTGCCGTGTGGGTAATTTCAGATCGTGCACACACACCATGCACCCTCACTTGCAAAATTGACAGAGAAATGATATCAGAAGCACAACATTTGGTTCCATCTAGTGCAACTCGATTCCATCCATTTGGTTCCATCTGGTCCAATCAGGTTCCATCCTTTCCGTTCAACTCGGTTCCATTCGGTTCCATTTGGTTCCATTCAGTTCCATTTGGTTCCTTTTGCTTCCCGTTGGTTCCACGCCGTCCAGTTGCACGGTAGGTTCCACTTGGTTTTAGTTCCATCTCGTTTCGTTTGGTTTGTTCCACACTCCGGAGGAGATGCGAGGTGGTTCATCAATGGGCCCAGTTCTTATCCGTGTGGTGTTCAAAGATCCCTTTGGTCCCATTGATGACCAGTTCTAGTCCCACACATGGAATCCGAACATCAGATAAGAGCATAAATCCATATGGTGTTCCAAGACCCCTTTGGGCCCATTTGGTTTGTCCCACCAAACCCAGCAGGAGGTAGGAGGTGGTCATCAATGGGGCGAGTACTTCTCGGAACATCAGACCAGAGCATATATCCATTTGTGGTGTCCCAAGACCGTTTTGGTCCCATCTAGTCCCATGTGGTGTCCCAAGACCCATGTGGGACCACCTCCCCGGACCCCACCTTTGCAGCGGATGCACTGCCGCTCTGTATCTTGCTGATGAATCGACCAGCCAACTCCACACCTTTACTGAGCGCTCTCCGAACACCACGTGGAACAACCTCAGCTACGTTGTCCACTAATCTGTCTTCCCCTGCCATGTCATCAGCCACGTCCATCTCTGCAAGCACAGCTGGGTCCCTCTCAGGGTTCTCTTCAATGGGAAGGCCCCGCACATACTCGCCAACAATCTGCACTGTTGGAGCACACTCTAGCCCGGCCTCGGGCAAGTCCGCCCTTCCGATGATAATATCCGGGTACGTGCAACCCTGGACCACAAAAGCAACAAAGGGAGTGAGGATGACCACCAGGACCACAAAAGCAGCACCACAGAACCACAACCAACACCATGAAACCCGGACCACAGAACCAGGACCACAAAACCTAGACCGCAAAACCAGAATCTCAGAACCAGCACCGCAAAACCAGGACCACAAAACAAAAACCAAAAAAACAGGCCAGAACCAAAAAAACAGGACCACAAAACCAGAACCAAAAAAACAGGACCACAGAAACCACAACCACAGCCACGAAACCAGACCGACAAAAACCAAGACCCCAAAACCAGGACCGCAAAACCAGGACCATAAAACCAGAACCACCAAACAAGGATCAGAAAACAAGGACCACAAATGCGGGACCACACAGCTAGAATCTCAAAGAGCTGCCCACTCACTGGTAAGAACAACCAGCACAATTATCACAAAAGCACTGTAAAAGAGGGGGGACGACAAGAACAGACCAGGGGGGGGGKGGGGGAGAGCAAGAAAAATGAACAGAACCAGAACCTGGGGGGAGGAAAGGTGAAAAAAGAAAAAAAGAGAGATTGCAATTGCTACAACTAACAAACGGTGGCAAAAAGCATAGCGCACGCATTAGTGAATATATATCGTCACAAACAGAACTGCCCGGTAAAACCGTAGGCAGAGAGAGAGAAGAGGACAACAAACGAGGGGCTGTGACAAACTGTTTCGTCGGAGTTTATATATATATATATCGTCAATATATATATAATATAATCTAATCTAATTATTAAAAAAAAAAAAAAAAAGAAACATAGCGCACACTTTACTTCAGCCCTCTGAGAGCCAAGGGACAGGGGAGAAGGCAAAAAGAGAAATAGTCCTAACGTGAGACTGGACCAAGCACAGGTCCATCGGTACATTGGTGGGTATAGGGAGCCATCTGTCTAGGGCCAAACAATCAGTATCTGGTCGCAGAAACCGTCTCAATTCCATGAATCAAGCCCGTTTCCTGGATAACATACAGAAAAACCCTAAATCGACAGTCGAAGACAAAAAGCTTCCAACCCTGCGTGATGAACCTGCATAATGTCAGCTACCCAACCCGGGGGGTATTTCTGTTCCCTCCCTCCCTCCCTCCCTCCCTCCCTCCCTCCCTCCTCTAATTTGGATATTTTTTTGGATTTAAAAATATGGATGTAAGAATATATTTACCAAGATTTTGCCATAAGCTTCTTGCGCCACCCTGTCTCCATCGCCCGTGGAAACCACTTATATTTTATGAGATTTAAATAATTTCATTTATTATTTTATTATTTTATTTTATTTTATGCCACAGCCACAAAACAAACGCACGCACCACCAACAAAACAACGTCAGAGAAAGTCTTAACTTATTTTTTCCCCTTTGTTTATTTATTTTTCCCCCCCCCAAGTGTCATTATTGAGAGAAAGTTACTGCGCATGTTGTCATGGGTGTGATTCAGGATTAGCTTCCACTTTTTCCTTTCTTTTTTTTCTTTCTTTTTTTTCCTTGTTTTTCTTTTTTTTTCCCCTTCTTCTTTTCTTTTTTTCTTTTACTACGCATGTTGTCATGGGTGTGTTTAGCTTCCACTTTTCCTTTCTACTTTTTTTTTCCCCCTCCCTTTTTCTTGCTTTTTGATTTTTTTTCTCTTTTTTTCTTTTTTTTCCTTCTCCTTTTTCCGTCTTTATTTTCAATTTTCCATTTTTTCTCTTTTTCAAATGTTTTTTTTCCCTTTTTTTCCCTCTTCTTTTTTCGTTGTTATCGAAGTCCTCTATTTTCAATGACATGAAATTTTGATTTTTTTGAATTTTTTGAATAAAAAGGCACAGAAATTGTCTACCAACTCGAACACAGTGACGACGTGCGATAGACACACATGCAAGCTGACAAAGCAGTAGCCACGAGTCATGGGGATTTATTTAATATGACACAAATTAAAATAAAAACGAAAAATAAACGCACCTGCTTGAATCAATAATACTCTAACCAAAAAAAAAAACAGAAAGAAGATAATGCAATTTGAAGAAAGAAAAAAAAACAAAAAAAAAGCTGTTCTTCTAGGCTGTATCTATTTGTACATAGCTTTCTATATTTCTGGATTCTCTTTTCTGTAGGATACACTCGATTGCCCACACTACAAGGGAGAGGCTCTGCCTGGGGCGAGGTCCCACTAGCAAAGAGGATTGGATTGAACACCTGAATCTAGACTTGTTTGAAGAAAGGTGCAGAAAATCGAGATTGAACTCCTTTTCTGCATCTCTGCCTAAAACACGCCCGGATTCAGGATCTTAATCCAATCCCCATTGCTAGTGGGACCATGCTCCTGAGGTGGAAGGGGAGAGGCCTTGGGGCCCCTGCTTTTTTCCAGACTGTTTCTGTTCCATTGTTGCCTTGGGCACTGGGCCCGCAATAAACAACTGCTTTTGCAAAAAAATAAAATAAAATTAAAAATAAAAATAAAAAAACTAAAAAAGCTGACGATCCAATTTGCAGGAAACACACCTTCAGTTCACATACATGACGAACCTGTTTCCCCATCTGCCAAGGTTAATTACTCTGCAACTGGTTAATTAATCCAGTTAACTGGATAATTAACCCAACTGGTAAATTAATCCAGTTGCCACAAAGACGGGGGTGGGAGGGGGGAGGGGGGGAGGGGGGCAGAAATTGCATCGTATAGTAATTGTCATATATATCGTCACAAATAGAACTGCCCGGTAAACCGTAGGCAGAGAGAGAGAAGAGGACAACAAACGAGGGGCTGTGCCAAACTGTTTCGTCGGAGTTTCACCGACTATATATATACACACAATCAATCCGACATACAGGAATGAGCGGAGTAGCTACCGTCTTCCCCCGAATAGAACGTACGGTCATTATCGCTGTATGGAGACTAAGTCGGTCCAAATACAGCTATAGTGACCACACCCCTTCTATTCGGTGGAAGACGATAGTCTAGTCTCAGCACCCCCTTTTTCTTTGCCTTTCCTCCCTTTTCCTCTTTTCTTTCTCCCTTGCTCTTTTTTCGTTTCTACTGTGCGACAATATGAATCCAACCTTTATGAACTCGACGACTGAATGAGGCCCCAACCTCTTCCTCGAGGACCATACATGCAGGCAATGAAAAGGTGGGAGGTGCGAACCAGTGTAGCCAGTCCCCAACGGACACACACAATGAAAATTCCATTCTCTCTCTCTCTCTCTCTCTCTCTCTCTCTCTCTCTCTCTCTCTCTCTCTCTCTCTCTCTCTCTCTCAACATACATATATATACTTTTATTTACCAGTATATACGTGCACACACACACACACACACACACACACACAAGTTGAAATCTCACCCGGTGATCCTAACATCATGCCACATCGGCAAGGGGTCAGGAACACAAAAAGGGGAGGGAGAAAACGAAAACCCTGACAGCTGCCAGGTCGCCGCAAAGAACGTGGCGTGTCGTTGTTTGGGTTTGGGAAAGGGGGGGGGGGGGGGGGGGGGGGGGGGGGGGGGGGGGGGGGGGGGGGGGGGGGGGGGTGATCAAGAATGCACCACGTGGCAACCACTTCGGTGATCATCGTAACGGAGAGATCGGAAGAACCGGTGCGGAAAGAAGATCGCCAGATGGTTGCCACGTCCAATCAATTCAAGATTGGCAGACTGAGACTACACGAGTACAAAATCAGCTGCTCCCAAAAGAATATATGGGGCCTCTCTCTCTCTCTCTCTCTCTCTCTCTCTCTCTCTCTCTCACACACACACACACACACACACACACACACACACACAAGTGACTGCTTGGTAGTCTGCTCACGTACGAGAGCGCAGACATCAGACCACATTTTCAAAAACAGAAAGCTAACGAGGTTGAGATTTTTCTCGTTTCCCTTTTTGCCGTAATCTTACACAAAGTCCGACTGATTTCGCACACGGTTCTCTCGTTTGGCGCAGGGAGCGCCGGCATCTTCTTCTTCTTCTTCTGCTGCTGCTGCTGCTGCTGCTGCTGCTGTGGTTGGTGGTGGTGGTGCTGCTGCTGCTTCGACTTCTGCTTCGACTTCTGCTTCTTTCTTCGATCAAGCAGTGGGCAACTTTGCTGACAATGACAATGCTTCGTCTTCGAGCACACGACTGGCTTTGCGCGCTTGCTCGCACAAGAAAATAAACCTCCCCCACCTCCTGATCATTGAATCCACGTGGCGCGCAACCCGCTCCTGCAACCGTGGAAAGATTCCCTGTGGACCACATAGAGGCTCACAACAACACCGATATGCAGATAACGGAAAGAATTCATTACTCGGAAAATGCCATTCTCCTTCCTTAAATCAATCAATCGATCCATGGATCCAGCACTTACACGACAATTACAGCAAATCAAATCATCAAACTCAATCAATCGATCGAATCTATCAATCCATCAAATATCAAATATCATTCAAATCAATCGATCAATCAAATAACCAAAATCAACCAATCAATCGATCATAATCAATAAATCAATCGAATCAACCACTGAATCAATCAACCAATCAACCAATCAATCAGATCGATCGAGCAATCAATCAACCAATCAATCAATCGTATCAGATCCAATCTTTGCATCTTTGCCTTTTCGAGTTTTCCCCTCTTCCCCCCCCCCCCCCCCCCCCCAACCAATTAATAGAAAATCCTCGCGTCCTTCGGAACATCCGTTAAACAGATTGGAACGATACACAGAAGGGTAATTAGCAAAATGGCCCCTGCGCTTTCAAGGATAACTCGCATAAATCAAGAAAAGGAACAAATAATAAAAAATAAAATAAAATCCTCGCACTCTTTTTTTTTTTTTTTTTTTTTTTTTGGTTGGTTGGAGGGGGGGCGCTTCTCTTTTTGCTCATTGCTCGCTCTTTTCCGAGATGTTTTCTTTTTTGATTGCTCGCTCTTTTCCGAGTTGTTTTCTTTTTTGATTGCTCGCTCTTCTGCGAGTTGTAGATCGTAATGCGACAGGCCTCTCCCCCCTCCAACCCCCCCCCATCCCTCCTCTCTCCGGTTTATCAAACTCCAGCAAAACGAAGTGACATCACGATTGCCAGCCACGTGGCAAGCCCCTGTCAGCGGAGGCAGTGCCACGTGGCCGTCTACCATGGATCCAGTGATGCAGACGACTGACCTGTGTCAGTCAATTCCAGACCTGCTGCAAGAGCGGGGCAGTTCTGTCGATCACTGAATAGCTGCACCCCACTGTTTCTCTGCTTTACTTAGTTTTTCTTTGCCGCTGTCCTCACTCATTCCAACTGGACTGAGATGAGCGGAGGGGTAGTCGCCTGTGGGGCCTGGCGGGGGTGGGGGGCGTTGGGGGGGTAACACGTGTCTGCCATACATACCGGCAGGGTAGTTTTTTGCGTGCAGTAGGAGTAGTTTTTCTTTGCCGCTGTCCTCACTCATTCCAACTGGACTGAGATGAGSGGAGGGGTAGTCGCCTGTGGGGCCTGGCGGGGGGGGGGGGCGTTGGGGGGGTAACACGTGTCTGCCATACATACCGGCAGGGTAGTTTTTTGCGTGCAGTAGGAGTAGTTTTTCTTTGCCGCTGTCCTCACTCATTCCAACTGGACTGAGATGAGSGGAGGGGTAGTCGCCTGTGGGGCCTGGCGGGGGGGGGGGGCGTTGGGGGGGTAACACGTGTCTGCCATACATACCGGCAGGGTAGTTTTTTGCGTGCAGTAGGAGTAGTTTTTCTTTGCCGCTGTCCTCACTCATTCCAACTGGACTGAGATGAGCGGAGGGGTAGTCGCCTGTGGGGCCTGGCGGGGGKGGGGGGCGTTGGGGGGGTAACACGTGTCTGCCATACATACCGGCAGGGTAGTTTTTTGCGCGCAGTAGGAGGTGATGCTGAGCACGATGGTCGGTGCTTCACAGTGGCGCCGTTTTGCTTTTGCTTTGTCTTCCTTACACAAGCTGGATTCGAAATTGGGGTCGTGGGGTCGTATTAAAAAAATAATAATAGTAAAAAATTGGGGTCGTATTTCAACAGTTCATGGGTGTACCAAACTGAGCTAGGCCCGTTGGTTCCCCTTATGCCCCCCGTCAGCCCCCACGGAAAACGCAGCTCTCCTGTTAAAAAAAAAAAAAAAAAAAAAAAAAAAAACGCTGCTCTGTGTACATTACGCGGGGGGACAGGATGAGATAGATGAGGAATATATATGTGCAGAGAGTGAGAGAAGAACATACGCTACTCTTCGCAAGCTAGGACGTACTCACACTAGCCGTATCTCAAATGTATCAATCACGCCATACCTGGATGTATCTGGCCACAGTTCAGTCCAAATTTTGATGAACAGAGCTGCAACCGGGCCAGACCATCCTGGCAAACTTCATGCGCCCCCCATATATGGCCATAAGTGGGGCATTTATATCAGCTTCTAGATGTCCGTACTCGGAGGGGTCATAAGGTTGCGTCCAGTGGGGTTCAGTCGATATGGTATGGCCTCCATTAGCAGCCAGGAGGGATACAAAATCTATGTTACGGTTGCACTTACTAGATGGGGGTGGGGGAAGATAAAAAGGGAGGTGCAGCTACTGGCAAAATGATTGGTCTTTGTGTGAGCCAAGCGCCCTAACCCTGGCAAGGGGCAACATACAATCCCTTCATTGTGAGGGGGCTATGCTTGCAGGGGAAGCCTTAGGAGTAGTGGTAGGTAGGTAGGGGGAGGTGCAGTGACTGGCCATTGCTCGACGCTAGCACCGCCGATTTCCCCCATTGGCAATGCCTGCCCACCCCTCGTCACCGTGATGAGGGACTGGTACAGCCTTGCCCTCGCACCACAGCTGTGGTGCCAACCTACCCTGTGGGCTGGGGAGGGATCCGGGTTCGTTGGTGTTCCCCCATACTATATACTATATATAGAATAGTGAGAGGATGAGATAGATGCGTACTATCAAGAAAAATGAGATAGATGAGAGAAGAGTACAACTTACCTTTTTTTTTAAAAAAAATAAAAAAAATTGAGAAAAGAATATAATGATAATAATAATAATAATAAATTATAATTCTATAATTAAATTAGAAAAGGCAATTTTGTAAAAGTCCTATGGAAGTTGGTGTACTTCTTTAAATACCCCTTAAACAGAGGGGTATTGGGTAATGTCCTTCTCACAATTGTGAAACTTCCTAGAATAGCTCACTCGTCAATTGGACCTGTCAAGGCCCCTATTGGGACCTATTCGACTCCTCTTGATACCTTGGTACTTCTAGTCGTTGAACCGTTTCGTGGTAAATTATTCATATGCCCGTACCAGGTATCTAAACGCGCGAGAGAGGCCCCGCACCTTCATTTGTTCACACACACATAGAGAGAGAGAGGGGGGGGGGGGGGGGTTGTGACATGTAACCTCACATCCAACGCTGCTTTCATGTTCGAATAGACTAATAGATCAGGGAAATTGCAAAAAAGTAAGTGTGCGAACTAACTTTGGAAAGATGGGGGTTAAAACACCAGTACATGGGCACCTGGGCCGCGGGCTGGGCACCTCAAATTCAGGAGGCACGAGACGGTAACGCAACCTCAGGTCTAATTTATCAACGTCGGCCCCAACATTTGTTTTGGTCTCGTTTTCTTGTGGCAACAAATCTCTGACTGCAAGGCTGGAGCTGTGTACTGGTTGTTTGAAGTTTTAATCTTCATGCATTGGTTTCAAAAACGGGTTTAATAAACGAGAAAAAGAGGAAAAACAACAACACAGTTCACCGATTATGACGACATCAATCAAAAATCGATCCACTTATGGAAAAAAAAAATTATGTCATGCGAAACTATAAAAAAAATGGTTTACGAATGGTTATCTCATCATCAATCTTTTGCTTTGCTATACAAAATGTTGCATATACGGTTACATGCCCCTAGCAGAAAGTCGTGGTCGAGCCTTACATTTGCAGTTTCCTACTTCATATGGGTCGTGTCGGCAAAGCCTTGTTGAAGATAGTGAACCTCACTTCTATGCTCGAAACACATTGCATTCAACGAAAAAGACGCATTGGAGGCCCACGGGACAACTGTAAGCTCGTGTTATAGCAAGATGAGTTAGTAAAGGGGAAAACAAGTTTCAATAAACATAAAGCTTGATCCAACTAACCCTAAGCACCGAAGCTTGGTAGGAGAGAGAAACAACATAAAGTTTGCATACGTATGTTCATCGATCGTTATACAAAAAAGCAAGAGCTCGCAGTTTGGATATTGTAATCATGTAGCGGGAGGGATAGTGCTAAGCGCTGACAATATGTTCTCATGTACCCTTTCGGACTCTTGAGCGATTGTCACGTTGCTGATCCAATCACTGCCCAAGTTCGCACAGACCCCGTAGTCCATCGTAGCCGTCAGACAACTTTGCTTGATCACGATCAACATGTAGGGACTTTCTGACTCGCCAATCAACCAAACAATAGTCAATCCCGATCTAACAACTTGCATTAAAAATAGTAAAAGTACGCGGATCGAGATGTCTAATTTGTACTTTCACAAAGTGGGGAGATTGCATGCGCGTATGGAAAACGCAAAGGAGGAGGAGGGAGAGTGAGACTTGGAAAAGGTTTATGGATCGTGAACTGTAATGTGGGGAAACATAGTTATACTCCACATGACAATCTGATATGCAACGCCATTAGGCCAATCAGGAGAAAGGAAAAAGAGCGAGAGGTAGGATTTCAAGAAAAAGAAGGGGGATGGCATATATGAAAGATAAAGGAAGCAAGAAAAAGAGAAAGATAAGAGAAGCAGGGGCTGAAAATTTAGAGTTTGTAGGAAAGACCAAAAAATAAAAACTTACGTGTACCTAAGAACATTGTGCGTAACCAAAGGGAAACTGATATGGTGCGTAACCAAAGGCGATAGAAACTTGTTAGGCAAACCAACAAGAAGGGTGATGCATAAATTTTGAGGCATGCACGTACGCGCAAATTCAAATACAACTAAAAAATTGTACACACACTCACTAAGGAGCGAGAAAGAAAGGAAATAAAACAAGAAATGACAAAGAAATTTTGTATCTATCCTGGAGAAAAAATAAGAAGGGAAAAACAAAAATTGAAAACGAGTTTTAAACCGTTATTACAAGGTATCGGCCTTGCAGAAAATGTTTCGTCACCTACTCGAAAAATTGCGTGCCTCCGGCCTACCGGACCACAGTAATTGGTGGTGCCAACCAAAAAAGAAAAAAGTGTTGCGCACAGTGGAGAGTCTCCAGGCCCAAGTGTACTGGTGATTTAAGACACAGAGAGAGGCCTGATGTTGCAGATGACTTGTATACACCTTGCAAAGAGTAGACAGAGAGAGAGAGGGGGGGGGAAGGGAAGGAGGGGGGAATGTGGTTGTGGGGCAAGCGGAGAAGATGCATGCCCGATGGTCGTTTGCTGAGAGAGAGAGAGAGAGAGAGAGAGAGAGAGAGAGAGAGAGAGAGAGAGAGAGAGAGAGAGAGGGGCAGGCAGGCAGGCAGGCAGAGACGATCATGATGCCTGCCCAATAGGTAGGTTGTGGGATAGGCAGAGAAGATCATGATGCCTTCCCGGAGGAGGGGCAGATGGCGAAGGAAGAAAGGAGCATTTCAGAAAAAACTTCATTGCCTCATTGTGCAAAAGGCTGTGGGTAGAGTGGAATGCCCTTTTTTGCTTCCATCTTTGTATAATACCCTTGTCAGACGGATGCACGAATTTTGCCCCTGCTCCCATAATGTTTCTAACCCAAGTTGTTGTGCAGTGGGGTTCGGGTCTTATTTTGGAGTTGATTTGTGGTTACTAAAAAATAAAGAGAAATTTTGAGGCTGAAAATCGCACCCATCCACTCGTTTTTTAGCAGACGCGCCTTCCTTTCCTAGTCCCCAACGAGGGGGAACACAGTTGGATTGCTTGGAATAACCAAGAGTTCGCCAAGATTCCCAACAAAAAGTTTGTGGGATCCAACCCTTAGAATTGGGGGTTGGGGGGCCTGGAACCAACTTGAACGGTTGGTGGCCCTCACTATTTTTTTTATATATTTTAAATTCCAACCAGTTCAATTGCTTGTCCAATCTAGAGAGCATAGTCCTCCTGAGTGGCATTGAGCAGAGACTATTGATGTTCATAGGGGGAGGGGACTGGAGGGGAGGTACAACGACTGGCCCATCGAAGAAGCTCGGTTCTGATGCTATCGGCTGACCCCTGGCAGGTATCGCCCACCTGCTGTAGCAAGTATCACAACTGCTGGTGGATGCGGCTCCCGCATGTTCCCTTGTTGGAGGCTTGAGTACGGATGTGGTTGCTACAGTTTCCCGTAATGCTATAATGACAATCAAAATGGCCCGAAAGGACTGACCACTGCAAGATGCACCAAAATTACACGATATTTTTTCAAGGACCTTTTCTCATATCACATACCAGATGTTGGGAGTGAAGCCCAACACAGGAGGATAGAGGAATTCTTGGAGCCAGTGGATAGAAAGCTGATAGAGGAACAATAGGAACTCTTGGAGACGCCTCTCTGCAAATGGAAGAAGAAAAAATGCCTACAATTGATGCGCTCCCCAAAAAGTTATGGGAAGCCACGTGAGACTTCATGAGCAACGATGTGATGGACTTTTACGAGGAAGTGTGCCGAAATGAGGGAGATAGTGGGGCAGGAAGTGTTGACCCTGTTGTATAAGAAGGGGGATAGCATGGATATAAGGAATTATCGCCCGATCACCCTCCTTACAGTAATCTATAAAATGTTGGTAAAAGCCTTGGCCAATCGGATGATTCCACTGATGGAGGACATAATACACCCGGACCAGACCGGCTTCATGTAGGGTAGAAACATAGAGGAGAACATCCTATTGGTACATGAAGTATTACAGCTAACCCGACACTGGAAACAAAATGCGGCCCTGGTCTTTATAGACTTTGAAAAGACCTATGATCATGTAGACTGGGTGTTTTTGGATAGAAGTCTGGAAAAAATAAAATTTGGGCCCGGTTTTAGGCGATGGGTGCAGATCCTCCACCAAAATGCGACAACTAGGGTTCAAGTCAACGGCCCGCTAGCGCCGACTTTCCAACTAGAGCAGTTAGTACGACAAGGGGACCCGATCGTCCCTTTCCTTTTTCTTATCATCATAGAAACCTTAGCTGCAAATCTGCGGACCAATAAGGACATTACTAGGATTAAGATTGCTAATATTCCGGAGGACGCGGTTCCGGTGTATTCGTTGTTTGAGGATGACCTTACGGTGATGGTGGAAGCTACCCACCGAAATTTGGAAGAAATTCAGCAGATGATGCACAAATTTGCTAAGGTATCAGACATGAGAGTTAATTGGGGTAGCAAAACGCAAGGGTGGTGGATACACTACCAAGGGGGGTGACCGCCTGAATACCCCCCTCTCAAATGGCTACCTTTGGAAGCCCCACTAAGGATTTTGGGTATTTCTATGATAGCGACAGGCTGCCCGACAACAAACGATGAGTGGGTGAGTGCACCGGCCTTAGCCAAGTTAGCAGCCTGGAGGGATAAACCCACCTCCCTTTTTGGCAGGGCCCTGATAGTCAATAATGTAGTATTCGCATCATTATGGTACAAGTCCCTACTTTGGCCCCAGAGTAAAACTGCAATGAGACAACTTAAAGCTAAGGTGACGATTTTTCTTTGGCGGGGAGACTGTGATAAGGACAATGCGATTAGCCGCGTAGCATGGGACTCGGTCGTACAACCGAAAGCAAGGGGGGCCCTCGGGATGATTGACCCTGTAATTCAAGTTCAAGCGTTGCAACTACAATGGATCAAGAAACTGCTCTTTTGTCCTAGTAGCCCATGGGCGGTCGTGACCTTGGAACATCTGGTCTGGTTGGCGCCCAAGACCCTCCCTGGAGTCCATCCAATAACATGAAACTAACTGCTCACAGATACCCACGGATGCATAAGGAACAGTACTGTTACACCATGGCAGAGATGGGTCAGAAGAGGGATCTTACATGTAGGTGATTTGTGGGATGGTGAGAAAAAGGATTGGAAGACAGCGGACCAGCTGCGAGGGTCACTCAGGTACTGCCATCATATTGAGAAACATGTCGAGGATATTATTGAGACAATGCCTTTGGACTGGCATGAAATTCTGCGACGGGGCCCGACCTTGAGAGAACGGGATTGGGTAATGATCAAAGGAAAGTCTGAACAGGTGGTTCGGGCTCATCAGATAGACCCAAGTATGGCCTTGATAGAGCACTATGGTATTTCCCGCACTAACAGACTGCAGGGCAGCTCAACCCCCTTCGATTGGGTAGATTGGGCTCTATTATACCGAGTCGGGGTCCTGGAGGAAAAAGGGGAATACATGGTCTTCCAGCCCCAAATTGGCATCCATGAGTGAAATCCGCATACCGAATGCTGAGACCTAAGCACCACCTGAGAGATGTGATTATTGACCGATGGGCCAAGCACCTCAACGTGGACCGCCGCTTGCTCACGCGGATCCGATGGTTTCAAGAGCAAAAGTCTAAACCAGCTAAGATCACATGATTACAATGACAAATAGTGCACCGCTGTCTGCCGACAAATGACTGGCTGGCCGATTGCACCAACATGGAGCAAAAAGGGCTGATATCACCCGGATGTCTGTGCTGTATCCAACATTTTTCGCCTGGTAAGAGGGCTGAAACAATCAAGCACATCTTCACGCAGTGCCCAATTGCATGCTTCACATGGAGATGATGGGACCGAATATGGAGGAAAATGGGGCTGAAGAACCCTTGACCTTGGTCCTGGCAGGCGATCCTTGCTGTTTTTTGGCCAGCACAGGAGGCGACGCCCTTTGAAGACAATATGTACAGACTCGGGAGACGAGCGGTAGTGTGGGCATTATGGTGGCAGCGGTGCCTCCTAGCCATGGAAAAGGTATGTGTGGAGAGTGCAGAGATTACTGAGCAGATCAAGCAGCAGATCCAGTTAGAGCTGACGCGTAGATGGCGTTCGGTAAAAGCCCAATTGTATTTATACCAGCAAGCAAAGGATGTGAAGAAAGCAATCACAAATTTCTGCGAGGAATGGTTGGGGGGGGAACAAAGGGGGGTGGATAGCAGAAGTAGAATGGAACGGAGATAAGCCAGAGGGCGATCAGGATTTGGAACGCATAAGGGACTACCATCTAGTGTTCAAGGACTGGACCAACATTGAACCCTCCTTTCCACTTCGCCCTGCCACAGACTTTCCCGACCCTTTTCCTCCCCATGCCCTTTCGTTGGCAGAAATTCTGAGTTAAAAAATAATAAAACCCTGAATCCGAGCCCCCCGGGGTTGGGCCTGGTCAGAGCACAAGAGCACAGGGTCCTGGCTGAGATGGAACAATAGAAGGCTACAAAAGATCGCAGAAGGAGTTGACAACTTCAACTGCAAGCCGCAGTTGGCATCTGGTGCCTGGTGCAAGGTGATGAAGGTTTCCCCCCCTTTTCCCATTGTCCCGGGCTGCCGGAGTGCCCAGGGCAATTAATGCTGGCAGACAATAGCCCTCTTGCTTTTCTAGTAAGCCTGCTCAGTTAATCCCCTGGTTACTCAGGGCAATTAATGCTGGCAGACAATAGCCCTCTTGCTTTTCTAGTACGCCTGCTCAGTTAATCCCCTGGTTACTCAGGGCAAACAGTGCTGGCAGGCAGTAGTCCTCTCATACATTGCAGTCACAACCTCAAAAAACAGATCAGAAAAAAGGGGAGGGAGGAACTAGTTTCTCAGCAGTAGATATTTGGCGTCTAGTACAGGGCGAAGAGGTATTCTCCTTTCTTCTCAACAACCTGCACAGTTAATCCTCTGGAGGACAGAGTAATCAATGCTGGCAGGTTTTTTCTTAGTCTACTTCCCTGACATCTTCTTGATTCATTCTGTATTCACTCTGTATATGGGGCACTGGACCTGTTTTCCAGTGGGTGATGCTCCCCACAGATGGAGCCTCTCCCCGGGTGCTAGTGGTGTCTGCTCTCACCAGCGCCACTAGCACTGCAGGGGGTGTTAAAAAAAAAAAAAAAAAAAAAAAAAAAAACAACGCCTCCCTCCACTTACTCTAGACTGGAACTCATGACAACACCCTTCCAGAGCTGTCAGAAAGCCCTCTCGAAGGGCACGCTCCATTTGTATAGAGTTCACAGCCTGCAACACTCAGGTTTTCTAGCGTCCTCCCTCCTACCCCGCGCCCGCCTCTCTTTTTGCGAGTGTGCCTCCTACGCCGACCATCAGAACGAGCTTGGCGCTGTCATCTAGGACTGTAGAAGGGCTGTCATGTAGCACTTATAAATTCGTGAGTGCTTCTATAGTTCTTGAGTTCGCAGCCAGGAGGCTGCGCTATACCCGGTTGCATTTTTCGCAGAAGCGGATTTCCCGATCGGGAAATGTCGACGACCTGTCTAGGGGCTTAGAGCGGCGTAGAGGGGGCTGCAATCTGCAGCACAAGGGTGTGGTCGTTGTCATAAGACCGACCGGCCGCTGCGGCGGTCACCCTTGTGCTTGGAGTTGGGGCGACCGAGCCCTCTTTTTTTGTGGGTGGACGGCGCCAACTTTCTTTTTCGGGCTATTTGGCCATTTTTTCGTTTTTCTTTTTTCCTTGGGGTAACTTTTTTTTTTTTTTTTTTTCGCTCTACACTCTTCTCTCAACTTCTGTTTCTTTTACCTTCCATTACCTACTCCTAAGACTATCTAGAGGGGACCCCTGCAAGCATAGTTTTCCTCTCTCTGTGAAGGGGAGATTTCATGTTGCCCCTTGCCCCTAATGGTTAGGGTATAGGGTTGGGGCCACCAGTGGGGGTCTGGCTAACACAAAGACCGAGACCTGCCAATAGCTGTGCCTCCCTTTCTCATCGTCCCCCACCCTTCGGCGCACTCGTCTATCCACGAACGGCAGATAAACGAAAAAAGAAAAAAACAAGCATCCCCTATGCTGTGTGATTGCGGTCCAATACAGGATGCTACAGTACTTGTCTGGAACTCAGGGCCTCGCCACACCACTCTCGAAATGTGGAAAAGACAAAAGTGTGGCGGACGCATCTGGTCACGTTCTGGGAGGAGTTCATTCTCATTTTGCACATTTCGAGAGTGGTGTGGCGATGCCCTCAATGAAGCGTGGAATCCGCCCTGCCTGGCTGGCAGGGCGCTACAGGGACCTCACAACAAGAAACAAAACGAAGGAGAATCAAATATTTCAAGGAGTTTCTTTACTGACTGTTTTATCAGAAAAAGAAAAAAGATGGTTAACTTGTGCACAGAAATCTTTATATATTAGAGATCTACGAAAACAACAATTGAGAAAACAACGTAGCTTATAAAAAAAGTCCATTCAGATGGCTTGCAAATTTTGTATATACTTCATCGGAGTAGGCTACTCTTGAGACTTCGCGTTTGCCTGTGAAGGGTAGTGCCTGTGAATCTCGGCTGTGGCCGAGACATCTCGGTCGTGCCCAATCTGGGGTGTGGCCGAGACATCTCTGCCGTGGCCAGTCTGGGGTGTGGCCGAGACATCTCTGCCGTGGCCAGTCTGGGGTGTGGCCGAGACATCTCTGCCGTGCCCAGTCTGGGGTGTGGCCGAGACATCTCGGCCGTGGCCCAACCATGGGACTGTTTTTTTTTTTGAGAAAACTGCGGCGCAGTCAGGGTTTGAGTTTGTAATTGCACTTGAGGCAAAAGGGCCGGTAATGCTGAATGTATATGACCTACGTTTCCGGTCCGGTGGGGTCGTGTGGGGGTGTGTTGTATTCGCGGGATTGCCTGAAGTGCAATTACAAACTGTTTTCATGACTGTGCCGAAGTTACCCCTTTTTTTTTTTTTTTTTCTTCTTTTTTTTTCTTTTTTCCAGCCGCGGAGCGGCCCGGCGCGGCGCGGCAGGCGACCGAATAAAGAAAAAAGAAAAACGAAGAAAGAAAGAAACAGACCAACAGACCGCGACGCGGCGCGCGTGGCGCACTACCAAAAAAAAAAAACAGAAAAAAAAAGAAGAAAAAAAAAGAAAAAAAAAAATAGGGAAGAACGAAACGGCCATGTGCCTGACTGAACTGCTAGAAAAAGCCAGCCTGAGTTTCAAACTGCTAAAACGCAGTTTCAAATGCACTTGAAACTCGGGCCCTGTCTAAACTGCTAAAACGCAGTTTCAAATGCAATTACAAACTGTAACCCTGACTGCACTGTAGTTTTCTCTTTTTCTTTTTTTCCTCTTTTCTGCACCGCCGCCGTCGACGTTGATTGTGCACGCATGCGCGCGCCTGAGAGTTGGCATTCGGTTGTGCAGGGGTTGGTGGACTGTGTGGCGACGGTTTGGAGCAAGCGCAGAGGCAGCCACGTTGCATCCGTTCTGTGTGGGCATTCATTTGCTGAGCAGCAGAGCAACATCACAATCCTGCGGCAACAGATCCTTCTCCTTCCCCCGCCTCCCGCCACCTCAAGGTCGTGCCACCCCTCCCAAAGCCCTTCCAAGCGCACATGCGCGCGAGAAAACCCATCGCCGTGGCCCAGCCCGACCCAGCAGACAGCATACTGTGACCAGAACGCATCTGAGGCGGATTGGTTCCACTCCCTTGGTCTACTACGGATCTGACAGGTCATCACTGCGTGGAAGCATAGAGAGACCTGCAAACATGGCATGGCTGGTCCAACCAAGGTGGAGGAAGAGGAGGAAGAGGAGGAAGAGGAGGAAGAGGAGGAGGGAGGAGGAGGGAGAAGGATGAGTGGAGAGGGGAGGAGGAGGATAAGGAGGGAGGATAACTGCTCTCTGACTTCTCTCTAACTGCTCTCTAATGCTCTCTGACTGGTCTCTGACTTAAGATGGAAGTCCCTTTTTTTTTTTTGACCCCAGTTGAAGTCTGGATTGGCTGGATTCGTCTTTTTTGAAATTTTCCCCTCAAAATTCAATCGGTGCTCAAGGACTGAACTTTGAGAGGGGGATCAAAATTGGTTCTCTTACCACCACAGCACCGCAGGCTTCCACAGGATGTTTTGTTAAAATAATAATAATAATAATAATAATAATAATAATAATAATAATAAATCACAGCTGGCAAGAAAAAAAGAAAGAAAAAAAGAAAGAAAGGGACGTCAGTGGACTGCAGAGTCCTGCACTGGAGCCAGGCCCCAGTCGACTCGCTTCACCGTTGCTGGCCGTTGATCTTCGCGATCGAAAAGTTGGCAAGTACTGGGGCATTTTGCAAAGTTGGACGGTGCCCGGTACCTACCATTGCAAAGATGGGGGTCCAAGCGACGCTAGGGGTATTTCACAAATTTTGCTTTTTGTCAGAGGGGCATTCCGCTCTACCCACATCTTTTAGGGGAATTTTGGCATATATCTCAACTTACGGGGGTATTTCACAATTTATCGCTCTGAAAAAAATGCCCGAAACCCTTGGCACCAAAGCTGTCCTCCTCACGTCCGGCAGACCGCTGTAATGCGTTCTGACGCATGTCTAGGGCTCTCTGTTCCCCTCCCCCCTCCAGGCTGCGCCTCCGGGCTGTGTGCGGTACACAGTCTGGAGTAAGTGGAGCCATTCTTCTTTTTTCTAGACCTCTGACAGTTCTAGAAGCACTCACGAATTTTTTCGTGAGTCTAGTGTAGTGGAGCGAGACCCTATGGCGCTCACGAAATCCTGAGTTTCTTCTGAGGAAAAAAAAAAGAGAAAAAAGGCGAAATCGAGAGTGATGGAGAGAGGCCCCATTTTCGCGAAAGGAAGGCCCCACCTCATTTTCGCGAAACGGCACTACCGGGCCCCCGAACGTCCAAGTGGCCGGGGAAGTGAGTCCTACCGCTACCTGTAGCCCCTGTCCTCTGTTTTCCAGGGAAATTCAATTCAACAAGTACTTCGTCGTTTTCCGCAAGGGGACTGCGAATTGATTGACAGGTCGGGAAGGGGTTCTGCGAGCAGACCGCGCTCAGGTTGTTCCCCCTCCCATCGAGGACAACGACGAGGTAAGGGGTCCTCCTCCTCTCGCTCTCTTCCGTTCTCTACCTTTATCCCCCTGTCCCTGTCGCCTCCCACCCCTCCTCTGGCCCACCCCTCTTTTATTATCTTCTTCTTCTTCTTCTTTTTTTTTTTTTTTTTTTTTTTTTGATAATAATGAGGGCCCAGTGCCCAAGGCTCCAATTATGAATTTGATTGCAACATTTAAACACACGCCTCTTCCCATTAGGGCTGGAAGAGCCTCAGCCAATGCTCCCCTGGAGACAGCTTCCCTGCATAACACAAATATAGTCAAATCAGGGGGCATTGATTGCTTCCCCGGTGGGCAAGGATTAACCCCCGCTTTGTGCTAAATCAAACTCTACCCTACTCGCCTCCTCAATTATCCACTACAATCTTCTGAGATACAATTAAGGCAGAGAGATTAATAACAGGGCGAGCTAGTTCAGTAGTTTAGTAGTTTATCGATAGTTACGATGAGCTTCCCCCCAGGATCCTAATTAGCCACTAAACACACAAGTGGGGATTTCCTTTCCCGTTTTTGGGGCATCCTCACACCACTCTCGAAAGGTGCAAAATGAGAATGAACTTCTTGCTAGAACATGGCCAGATGCACCCGGCATATTTTTGTCTTTTTCACATGTCTAGACTAGAGTGGTGTGGCGGGGACCTGCACACGTCGTCCGCTTCTCTTGGGGCATTGCCACACCACTCTCGAACTCGAAATGTGCAAAATGAGAACGAACTTCCCGCTAGAACATGGCCAGATGCACCCGCCACATTTTTCTCTTTTTCACATTTCGAGAGTGGTGTGGCGACGTCCTTGTTCTAGCATGCGGGGCGTACTGCGCACTGATTCTTGGGCAGTCTTCTTGATTGCTCATGTAGGCCGAATAGCGGTCCGATACATTCACTCTCTCTAAAAACAATAATTCTAGTCCGCGGTCAGCTTGCTGTTATGCTGTTCTTACCTCTTTTTTTTTTTTTTTTTTTTTTTCTGTATTTTTATGAATCCCCCTTGGAGGGCGGAGGGCTGCGCCGTTCCCGGTAGCTGATTAGAACTTAGCCAAGCCCCTATGCCCACCAACTGATGCGCAGGTGCAGGACATGCACTTGGTCGTTTGCAGATCCAGGTGCATTCTGACCTGTGCAGTTTTTTTTTTCTGCATTTCCGAACTCTGAGCACGTTGTTAGTGTGCTTTTTCTTTTTTTTAGTCTTTTCTTCTTCTTCTTCTTCTTCTTCTTTTTTTTTTTTTTTTTCCTTCTTTTCTTCTCATGTTTTGGCCATGCTAAAGAAAACAAACCAAAAAAAAAAAACTCTCTCTTCTCTTTATCGCTCCAATTTTAACGGATGTCCCGAAGGACTGTATGCACCTTTTCCCTTATCTTCTTCCCCCGTTTTGGCGCGCCTTACCAACGCCCTCTCGTCCCTTTTTTTTTTTGGTTAATTTTTTTAATGCGCCTTCTGACGAAACCTCTCGTCCTTTCTTCCTTCTTTTCTTTCGATCTCCGCTCCCCCCCCTCCTGTCCTCGGCCATCTATCTATCTATCTTCTATGTATTTATCTATCTATCAGATTCTATCTATCTATATGCCGTTACCCCCCATCGGCCCCCGAGGATGAGCACATAATGAGTCCATCAATCAATCGATCGACCAATCAATAAGCCCGTAAGTCAATCAATTGATAGACCAATCAATCAATCAGTCAATCAATCGATCAATCGATCGATCAATCGATAGATCAATCAATCAATCAATCAATCAATCAATTGACCGATCAATCAATCAACCACCCAACTAAATCAATCAGTCAATCAATCAAAATCGACCAGTCAAATCGAAATCAATCAAATCAATCAATCAAATGAATGAATGAATGAATGAATGAATGAATGAATCAAGCAAGCAATCAAGCAATTAGTGAAGACACAGTTGAGTAGGAGAGGAGGAAGAAAAGGTGGAGGAGAACGAGAAAAGGAGAGAGAAAAGGAGGGAGGGGAGAAGAGAAAAGGAGGGAGGGGAGAAGAGAAAAGGAGGGAGAGGACGGAGAGGAAGGGGACGGGTGTATGTATGATAAGGACATGTAAATGCAGAAGAAGGAAGGACGGTGCGAAGAGCTAAGTAGGAGGAAAAAAGAACATCTGGTTGACGTCATCTTGCCCTCGTTCGGCTTATATTTTTCATGCGAGCCAACTCATATTTCTGAGCGTGATGACGTCAACCAAATCTTCTTTACGTAATATATATTGTCACATTGTGAATCAGAGCGCAAAAAAGGGGAAAGAAAAAAGGAAAAGGAAAAAAGGGGGAGGGGGAAGAGGTAAGGAAAGCT
>BFEA01000994.1:73261-90214 GCA_003427395.1 Chara braunii
TCTCTCTCTCTCTCTCTCTCTCTCTCTCTCTCTCTCTCTCTCTCTCTCTCTCTCTCTCTCTCTCTCTCTCTCTCTCTCTCTCTCTCTCAGTGTCTGCATTTCCAATTCAGCGTTATGCTGCTGCCCTGTTGCATCACTGTTGCTTGCCTGCCGAGGGAGAGATTTTAACATCTGCGGCAAGTCCAAGTAGTCAAGCTTGAACACTTTTGAGAAGACCGGGTCCTCTTCACAGATCATTCAATGAAAAGCTTGAAACTAGGAAAGAGTAATCTCTCTCAGGACACACAGAAATATTGTTCACTCTCCCATACGATCGTCGTTTGGAAAACACCTTCTACCCATCCATCCATCCATCCATCCATCCATTTGTCCATCTATCTGTCCATCTGTCCATCTGTCCATCTGTCCGTCCATCTGCCCATACATCCATCTGTCCATCTATCCGTCCAGAGTCATCTGTCCATCTGTGCATACATCTGTCTTCTGTCCATCCATCCATCCATCCATCCATCCATCTAGTCATCCATCCATGTGTCCATCTCTCCATACGTCTGTCCGCCCATCCGTGCATCCATAGTCTATCCCATCTATCCCATCTATCCCATCTATCCCATCTATCCCATCTATCCATCTATCCCATCTATTCCATCTATCCCATCTAGCCCATCTATCCCATCTATCCATCTATCCATCGGTCCATCTGTCCGTCCATCTGTCCATACATTTGTCGGCCCATCTTTGGGTGGATATATCTCCATCTGTCCATCCATCTTTTATTCAATCAGTCTGTCCAATCCATCTCTCGATATCTTTCCTTGATTCGCCCGTGGGAGTGCCCCTGCGCCATTGAAACTGGAATTGCATTTCTGTCGTTCTTTTCTTTCTTTTTCTTTCTTTCTTTTTCTTTCTTTTTCTTTCTTTCTTTTTCTTTCTTGTGTTCTTTCTTTTTCTTTCTTCTGTTCCTTCCTTTTCGGTATCTGGATTGGTTTTGTTTTCGCTTCTTTTGGAGGTTTCCCAAGTTCCATGCTCCGGCTTTCTTTCAATATGAAAACTGAATTAGCAGCTGCCAAGGCAGGGCCGTGCTGTGCAGTTTCAATATGAACACTGAATTAGAACTAATCACTGGATTACAAGCGTTCGAATCTCACCCTGCGCTTCATTTCGGATACATCGCAGGGCCGTGCTGTGCAGTTTCGATCAGTGCATGCATGCATGCATGCAGGCAGGCAGGCGGGCAGGCAGGCAAACGTATGCAGGCAGAGCTGGTTAACTCGGTGCCAGAGTGGGTTAAGAAAAACGTCTGTCGTTCACCACAGGCTTGGCAGCTTCTGTTTTTTTCTCTTACTCTTCTGCAGAGTAGCAACACACACAGCACCGGCCGGCCAATCCAGGGTTTACTGGAGTGAACTTGAGTAACAAGAAAGTAACTTGAGTAACAAAAAAGTAACTTGAGTAACAAAAAAGTAACGTGAACAAACGGCAACTTTTGAGCAAAGGGTAAACTTGAGTAACAAAGGTAACTTGAGCAACAGTAAACTTGAGAGCAATGGTAAAAAGATGAACAACAGTAAATGGGGAGCACTGTGTATTAACTTGAGAGTAAGGTAAACTTGAGCAAACGGTAAACTTGAGTAACAAAGTTAACTTGAGCAAACGGTAAACTTGAGTAACAAAGTTAACTTGGAGAAAACGGTAAAAACTTGAGCAACAGTAAACTTGAGAGCAATGGTAAAAAGATGAACAACAGTAAATGGAAGAACAGTGCAAACGGTGACTGCAGCAACAGTATGCACTTACTGCACAGTATGCAGGTTCCCCCGTCTCCCTTCCCCCCCCCCCCCACTAAGTATGCGATTTACTTGGTTTTTATAACCCTCTAGTTTGCTTTTTCCCTGCTGAACATGCCCAGCTGTCGCAGTTAAAACATCAGTTCACCCAGCCTCATTCTACGAATCTACCCTCTGTGGCTCCAAAGCCTCCAACTTGGCCTTTTGTTCGTGGCCTAAAAAAAACAGGTGATTAATGGCCCGGGCGGGACGCGCCCCAAGTGACATGCTCTTACTGCATACACCGGTATGGCTATGTGACATGCTCTTACTGCATACACCGGTATGGCTATGTATTATGTATGTGACATGCTCTTACTGCATACACCGGTATGGCTATGTATTATGTATGGCCCTATAGCAACTAACTAATCCACAATGTATTGCCCGATGCCTGTAGCAGCAAAACCACAACACAATGTATGGCTATAGCAAAGTGCGGCTAGTGCAGTTATCGGGGGATTAACTGCTCCTTCGGTCACACTTGTGCAGCTTTTTTCCCACAATTTTTTTTTGCGCGTTTAAACCTGTGTTAGTGATTTATCAGTGATCTCCATGTCTGTGCAATGAATCCAGCTGCAATTCCATGTCTGTGTGATGAATCCAAAGTTCCAAACGCACCTAGCTCAGTTTCTAGTACTTGGTACATCCATGAACTGTTGAAATACAGACCTGAGTTCGAATTCTTTCGGAGCTAGACGAATGACATAAAATTATCCTCCACTTAGTGAGTGAACTACCTGGGCCAGGTCAGGTTGATGATGCTATCACGAGTCCGTTGCCCTTTCTTAAAAAAAGTTAAAAAACTACAATAAAATTATTTATTATTAAATAAAAAAGAAAATAAAATTCAGCTGTAACTTCTGTAAGTGTACTTCTTCTCCAAGGCTCCAACAGTATTTCCATGAAGATGTTAGTACAAGCTCTCACTAGTGCAATGCATCTAGTCCATTCTCACTACTTACACTGTACAGTGATGAATTCTGTAGATCAACTTCATCTGATTGCATCAGGATTCGAACTCTGGTCTGTATTTCAAGTTTCGACAGCGCAGTTAATGGGGGGTGTACCAACTGAGCTAGGCCCCATTGGTACCCCCCCCCCCGCCCCCCCCCCCCCCCCCCCCCCGGTCCCTGTGCTTCAAAAGACTTCAAAAAAGGAAGGTACCCGATCGATATATATATTATATAATATATATAGTATATAGTATATACCTATTGCAGAAAATAAGAATCGGATGGCAGTGTGGATCAGATAGTGGACGGTAGAGGCATTCTGAGAAGGACATGCACTCTTCTCCCAGGCCTCTCTCTCCCAAGCCTCCACTGAGCCTCTCCATAACCTCCTCCAAACCTCTGCTGAGCCTCTTCTAAACCTCTCCCGAGCACTGACAGGCTTATTAGCTCAGTTGGTACATCAGCCATAAACTGACTGTTGAAATGCAGACCTGAGTTGAGTTCGAATCCAGGTGGAATCAGTCAGATGAACGAAATTCCTGAATTACCTTGGGCTGGTCAGTTTCACGATGATATCTTAAGGCTGCCGCCCTTTTTGACCCTCCCCCCCCCCAACCCCCCCCCCCCCCCCCCCCCCCCCCCCCCCCCTCTCCCGAGGCCTCTGTTAAGCCTCGAGCGCGAGCCCTCTTCTAAGCCTCTCCTGAGCTTCTCACTCAGAGACCTCTCCTGAGTTTTCCCTGGACCTTTTCCGAGCTGTCTCTCTCCGCCGCCTCTCCCGCCCCTCTCCTGAGCGTCTCCCAAGCCTCTCTGACGTCCTTCGAGCTCCTCTCAACCCCCTCTCTCGAGCTCCTGAGCCTCTCTCCTCGAGCTTCTCTCAAGCCCCCCCTGCCCCCCCTTGCCAAGATCCTGAGCCACTTATCAACAGTGATAATGACAGTCTCTAACATTGTTGTATTAGCCTGATAGATGACTGTAATCATGGCTGGATTCATTCCAAGTGTTAAATGATAGATGCCTGTAATCATGACTGGATCCATTGGAACCCTTAACTGATCATATGACAGATCTATTTCTCAACAGTGAAACAATTGTTCAGTATTGTGTGCCATTCAGCCACAGGGCTTTCCTAGCCCGTCCCCCCTTGGGTGCTCGGCCTACACTTTCAAGTTTCAAGGGCGACGGATGTCCCCCTTGGTGTGTTCGGCTATACAGGTTCAGGGGCGACATATGTTCTCATGTTTTTTTTTTTTTTTTTTTTTTTTTGTTGTTGTTGTTGTTTATGAAACGGTTTCATCCAGTTTACCGGACAGATGCAGACATCAGGGCTCGATCCCTAGACCTACCCTGTAACCCTGTACATTGACTCTGTAATCCTATGTGAGATTTGAACCCACCCCACGCTCTGTCCCTAAGGGCCTAAACCCTGTAGGTTAATTAGTATGGATGTCAGTCTGTCATTAGGTGTTGATCAATAGACCTTTGTGTTAGTAGTAATTTAGTGTGTTACCCTTAGGCTTTTTTTTTTTTTTTTTGGGGGGGGGGGTTACTGTTGTTAGTTGGGGTCCTTCTGGAAACCTCTACCTTACTTTCCGATGGCGTAAGGGTCAGTCTGTAGTTAGCCCTACTGTCTTCACCCGAATAGAGCGCCCGGCCATTATCGCTGCATCTGGACTGAAAAGTGCCCCAAATACAGCTATAATGACCGGGCGTTATATTCGGGTGAAGAGGGTAGTTGTTAGTAAAGGGTCAGTCAGTAGGTTCTTGAAAGTCGTAGGTCAGTCTACCACGTCTAGTCAGCCGGTAGAAGGACAGTCCACCCCGTCCAGTCAGCAAGAATCAGGCGGGGGTCCCACAGGGTTTGGAGCCACAGGACCAAGCGGTTTGGGGCCTACAGTCCCACGCGGTTTGGGGCATCACCGGTCCATGTGGTTTGGGCCCAGGGTCAGGGCTGGCCAGTCCACCACGGCAGTATAAAGAAAGTAGCAGCGCCCAGGCATTCATTCATTCGCCTGGGAGCCATGCAGAAGCGCTGCTGGAGGGACTTGTGCAGTGGAAGTCTGCAGGTGCCCGAAGCTGAAGTGGGCTGAGGAAGACGACGACGACCATAGCTAAGAGGAGGAAGACGACGGCGCCCATAGCCGCCAAGCTGCTGACGTCAACAGAGTGTACAGTGTGTGTGTGTGTGTGTGTGTGTGTAATGCGTGGACATTCAGGGTGGATCTTCGGGCGTGTATGTGTGAGTGAGAGTGAGGCTGATGGTGGAGACAGTGTTTGGTTGGGACTTCAGACAGTGTTCGGCGGCCATAGCCGCAAGTTGGAACCAATTGACTTGAGCTGAGATTCTGGCCAGAGGCCATATCTCTGAGTTTTCGTTGTGGCCGCATGTCGCCAGTGCAAGTTCATTGTTTTTTTTTTTTGAAAACAAGGCTCCAATCTATTCGTGGGGAGCAGCACGTGCTGGGAACCGGGCCCAGCGTCCTATATGGAAATGTACTATAAAAGTTTGAGAAACCGAGGCCTTGACAACAATTGTGAGTTGAAAAAGAAGTTGGTTTGCCATCGGCACACACGCGTATGCATGTTGTAACTTGTAAGCAAGATTGAGACAAGTCTGAGTTCATTTAGAGCTCTCCAACGGATGTGTGCAAAGTGGCAAATTTTGATCAGTCAGTGCCACTACAGAACATTCTCCGTGTACGTGGACTAAGTATGTGACCAGATACATTCATGCTGGAATGTATCCGGATGAGTACCTTCTGCAGATACATTTCGAAAGTTGTACAGTGGAGTGAGGTTGAGTCTCTTCGCTGTGTTTGCCGAGGTTCAAGAAGTGATCCATCACTTTTTCAAACTTTTGTCCCATTTTTTTTTTTCTTTTTTCTTTTTTTTCCCCAATGTTTTTTGCACGTACCAATGGAGCAACAGATGGTCGCTAGCCAGGTCCCATTGTGGCTTCGTGGTTCATTAAACTTCATTTCCCTTTCAGTGAAATTGGGCAGCAGCTGAGCTATTTCCTTTGTCCCTCTTTTTGTCAGCCAGCCTACTCGATGGATAACCATGGTTTTCTGAAGTGTTGGAACTTTCCAGGCCAAAAAAAAAAAAAAGAAAAAGAAGAAAAAAAAAAAAAAAAAAAAAAAAAAAAAAAAAAAAAAATTGTCGAGAGGAGGAAGAGTTGCGAGCGAAAAGGCCATTGTCATCCACTCGTTTAGTTTCCTGATATTATTTTATTTATCTGCCCTCCTTGTCCGCCTGTCCTGTCAGCGCCAGCCCTGATCCTTGCCTCTCTGTAATTGTCCCTCCCCTTTTTTTTGTATATATTTTGTTGGTGAAATCCCCCCCCCCCCCTCTTTTCTGCAGAAGCCCTGATCTTCTCTCACTATTTTTTTGTTGTTGTCCCTCCGCTCTCAGCATCACAGCTATGGCGACGACCAGAGTAGCCGTGCTTCCATCGAGCCTGCCACTGGGACAGTCCTGTCATTCGTCGAGCAGAGTTCATCAACCGGAAAGGAGGGGGCCGCCACATGGGCTGGGTTCAAGTCCTGGGCTGACGGTGAGATGCAGAAGGACACTTCCTGGTCTGCAGAGGCGGTTATGGGAGAAACGCTGTTTGTCTACGGCGCCGGAATCGTGCGCGCTTCTGTTTCGCAGGTGTCCTTCTGAGTTTATTGGACTGTATTTTTGTGAGAGAAATGAAAAGAGATATGAAGAGCATCCTGTCAGTAGCAGCTGCAGCCCACGGAGGAACCCGTCTTCCTCTCCAGCGCATTCTCATCACAAGTCTAATTATAGCTCTGCGATGCGCAGTCGCCTGGGCAAACATGGCGTTCGTGCATCTGCAGCATCAAGAATCGGAGCACAAGGAGGGCAGAGAGGAGGAAGAGAAGGAGGAGGAGGAGAAAGGGTAGGAGGAGGAGGAGGAGAGAAAGACCTAGGTCATAACAAACTATCAGCTTTGCAGGCTGATGTTTGCCGACCTGACATCAGCACTCGGGCGACTTCCACTGCTGTGACAGTGGTGGTGGTTGCAGGCCTCGTCGCTGCAGCTGCTGCTGCCTTGAGGAATGAGACGGTGACGAATGGCGAATCGCTACAGAAAAATGAACAGGCATTGCCCAAGTGTGAGTCCTGCCAAGGGTCAGGAGTGTGCGCGGATTGCAATGGGGAGGGATTTTTGGTGCAAAAATTGTCCAAGGAACAAGCGGAGAGGGCTAGAAAGAATTCTGCCACTGCCGCAACCAGGTTTACTGCAGGGTTAGGCAAAAAGTGGAAATACTGCCCTTCGTGCTCAGGGGGGCGAATCTGTGTTGCTTGTCGAGGCACAGGCTACGTTTAAACTTTGAACTTTTTTTTTGACGGTCGGCATTCGGATATCCTTCCAGTTTGTTGAATTTATTCTCTCTGTTTCACCAACTTTCACATTATCTTCTTCGCCTTCTTCTCCTCCTTCTTCTTCTTGTTCTTCCTTTTTTTTTTTTTTTTTTTTTTTAGAAGACGACTATCACATTACCTAGTGCAGGTTTCTTTCTTTCCTTAGCTGCAATTTATATGTCTGATTGTTCCTTTTTTTTTTTTTTTCTTTCTGATTGTTCTTTATTAAGATATAATATATGTAACAGCCATTTTATTGAATGTATTATGTATGTATGAAGTTTGCCGGTAATGAATATTGACTATCGATTAATTGCTTGTGGCGCTTTGATAGACTGGTTCGCTCGTCAGTGATTGGTGGTGGGTAGGCGCTGATTGCAATGTTTGGTCATTGTCCTAAAAATAAATATGGAGCAATACACAAAGTGAATGCCACAAAGCGCTTTCTTTCTTTGTTTCTTCTTCGTTCTTGTTTTTGTTCGAAAGGGAAGGGATACTTAGCTCCTAATATTTATTATGTGATATTGTCAGCAGGGTTTGAACTTTGAACTTTGAAGTCTGAACGCATAATCTGTTCATCAGCAGCCTACCTGTGTGTACTGCTCAGTGCCAGATGGGTTGGGTAGGTGCTTTCGTTCTTCTCGTTGTAGCCATATGTTTCTTTTTTTTTTTTTGTTTTTTTTTTGTTTTTTATGTTAAGGTTGAAAAGAGAGCACCTCATCGTTGGCACGATGTGCTTCCATGCAAAGCTTGCCGCCCTTGTCGCCGACTCGCTGCTCAGGTAAGCAAGTGCCAGCTTGCGACCCGCGTGAGTCTGCGGGGACCCAAACGTAGTGCGGGGAGCACAATGGACAGCATTTTAGGGCGAGATCCCACTGGCAAAGTGGATTGTAGTAAGTGTCTGAACGTGGCCGTGTTTGTGGACAGGTGCGAAAAATTGTGATTGATCTACTTTTCTGCATCTCTGCGTGGAACACGTCCAGATTCAGACACTTATTCCAATCCTCTTTGTCAGTGGGATCTGGGCCTTATATAGTATGAAGTACTATGAGCTCTGTGAGCGTTGGACTTGCAAAGCCTCAGGCTTTGACAACAAGAGCGTTTCATTCTTCTTGTTTTTTGTGAAAGGATTGTGACGTCATACTCGCGATTGGAGTCACATTGGACAATTGAGGGCCAGCAGTTTCCCCCTCCATGAACCCCCCCCCCCCCCCCCCCCCCCCCCCCCCCCCCCCCCCCCCCCCCCCCCCCCCCTCCTGGCCCCTTCTTCTGACTGCCAGAGGCGGCCAGCAAGCCGTTAGCTTATTGCC
Organism: Chara braunii; assembly: GCA_003427395.1. Classification (NCBI taxonomy): domain Eukaryota; kingdom Viridiplantae; phylum Streptophyta; class Charophyceae; order Charales; family Characeae; genus Chara; species Chara braunii. The sequence continues at coordinate 81,722 of BFEA01000994.1, forward strand.
AAGCAGCCCCTTTGTGTACACCAGCACAATCTGCTGAGGCTGTTGGATGCGGTGTGTGGTTTTCCATCTCTGCGTTGAATGATACGTCTTTTTTTTTTTGTTTGTGGAGAAGTTGAGTAATCCGCTTTGTGGGCGAGAAGTCACACGTTCAGCGGGTAGTGGTTGAGCTTTTTGATTGTTTCTTTCAAAGCGCCAATACTTTTCCATGCTATTGGCCGCAGGCCCTGCGCGCCGAGTTTTGGTGGCGCATCTGGCCGCCGCCCGAGGCCGAGTGCGGCTTCCGTGTTAACCGCTGGCTGTGTCTCGGCAAAATGCCTGGGGAAGGTACTGGTGGCTGTGTGAGGAGCTAGCTGGCCAAGGCCCAGCCAAGGTGGCCAGCGAGAGAGAGGTCCCTTTGAGAGGATGAGTCTTGGTCAAGGAGACTACGCACCGGAAAGGGATGACTGCTTGATAAGGTAAGGGTGTCATATCCGTATTGAGAATGCCGAAAGCAAACAATCAAATGAGTCCCAGCAAGATCGTACTGGTTGGGTCTGTGGGAAGATGTCGAGGCGATTGTGACCCAATCAATCTTGTGTAATACTGTAATACAGTAATAGTGATTTTTTTGAGTCAGCTCCTCCCCCCCCCCCTCCTTTAACAACTTGAACCCACTCACCATGGACCCCTCCTTTGGCATGACACCGTTCGAGAGAGAATCGACGGATAGAATGAAAGTAACTAAACCAGAAGACTTTATAAGGATATAATATCATTTCGGACATTTTACTATTTTAGGCATTTATTTAACTTGATTTACGGCGTTTTGGGCATTCCTTATGAATGGTTATGACAGGGAAGCACATTGCGGGCTTGGATTGATTGAGGTGTATTGCCTTATTTCCGCTCTTTCCCTGCTCGCACCTCTTGCCCACCCTGCGCCCTCCACCCTACCTGTAGAAAACCAGAATCCCATGCTGGGTTTCTGGTTGTTGTTTTTTCATTTGAAAATGATGAAATGCCACTCTGTGGTTTCAGACAGAGTTGGTTAAACTAAACTACTCAAAAAAAAAAAAGTCTCATTTACGCCAAACTGGAGCCGGAGGCCTCGGCAGGGTGGCCGATCGCAGCAGAGAGACTGACACATGCCCAGTTGGGCAATGTGTATGGAGCCAAGGAGCGGCAAAGTGATGAAAAGGACTGAAATGGACAATGCAATGTCAGCGAAGCATCAACAAGCAATGTACATCCCGATACATATGAAAATAGCACAATGTAGCACAGCGGAAGACTCAAAGATATGAGCTGACCTGACTGAGACTGACGCGACATCCCATCATACACCACAGATGTGAGGGAGAGAGGAGGGACCACATACACAGCAGAAAGGTCCCTCCTTGTACACGCACATGGGGAAGATACCACGGATGAGAGATGGGGGGAGAGGCGAGACGAAGAAGGAGGCGAGGGAGAAGACCAAGATCGCGATAGCGAAGTCCAAAAATAGTCCTTTGCCGAATGTCCAATCAATGTCTGCTCCAAAAATGTCGAATCAGATCCTGGGCTCTATGCCCGATGTAACCTCAGCCTTCTCTCTCTCTCTCTCTCTCTCTCTCTCTCTCTCTCTCTCTCTCTCTCTCTCTCTCTCTCTCTCTCTCTCTCTGGAGAAGAAGAAGAAGAAGAAGAAAGGAGGAGGAGGAAGGAGGAAGGAGGGAGACGAGAGGGAGACGAGACGAAGAAGAAAAAGAAGATGTCGTCCTCCTCGCTGTCTCACCTACAGGTAACCACCACCGTGAACTGACCGCCGTCTTGTCGTTGTCATTTGCTGGTCGGCGCGCGCGCCTGGAGTCCCAGCTATGGCGCCAGGTAAGTGCAGGTATGGCCTCCGCCCCTCCGCCTACCTACACCTCTACTTCTAGCCTCTGGTCGCAGTGCTAAGTAGCGCAGCGCTAGTCCAGCAGCATGTCGCTCAAGAAGTGAGCTACTCGAACTGTCTGTCTGCCCTGGCTGTGGCCCAGCTATATACTGCGCTGGGCCGGCTGGTGTGCCTCTGTGTGGCCTGAGAAACAGTCCGCACGGTCGGGGCCCCTACCGGGTGTCCAGACCATGCTGCTGATGCAGCATGGTGCAAACATGCACCTGGCCTCTATCGGCCCTGCCTCCTGGTGTACCCAGCCCAAGGTGGTGCCTTGGGGACTGCAAGTTTGAAACGGCATCTGAACAGACAGAAATAGGACAGCAAATAAATAAATAAACAAATAAATAAGTAAATGCTGTCGCACTACTGTACCTGCGGCCTAAGGGCCGCCGTGGGCCTCCAGGGTGCGTGTCCGATGGCCACGCGGCCTGGGGCCCCTCAGCAACCGTCGGGCCCCTGAAATGAGGCCCATGTGCAGGCGCAACATGTAACAGAGGCCAAGGGGACACGCAGCAGGCAGCAGTAGACAGTCCACACCGGGGAGTAACTTGCACTTGTAGAAAGCGAAGACCGGAGGCATCCTAGGGTTTTTAGGGTTTAATCAGGCGGCCGATGATGGGCGGGCTGAGAGCGAATCTTTGACTTGATTTTGTGTATCTTTCTTGGGAGGGTTTACCCAATAGGTGGTGGTGGTTGGGGGGCGGGGCGCAGATGTGAAATGAGTGGCCAACAATGACAGTCAATCCTTCTCAAAGGAAGCAATCAATGCGGTTGGGCTCCCCGGGCCGTAACGGGGGGGCCGTTGGACTGGGTTGTACTTTGCATGACTTGCTGGTGGAAAAGCAAGCGGACCGAAAATTGCCAGAATAGGAAGGAGCTTGGCCCAAGAGGACCAGTCTTTCCCTGAAAATAAAATGAAAGGATTACAAGTTGTTGTTGCACTATGTTGCCCACCAAGTGGCACCCACAGCTAAATATGGGTTTCTTTTTTCATGTCTTGCAGTTGTCGTTTTGAGACCTTGTCTTATCTCGGTGGCCTCTTGAGAGCTTATCTTCTTATCTCATTGGCTTGTTGGGACCTTATCAGCTGGGCTACCAGCCGGGGGTCACTTTGTTTGACGGGGCGGCCTGGCCGTGCAAGGGCCCAGCAAAAAAAGAAAAAACAAAATATCCAAAAAATCCGAAAACAAATATTATTATGTGATGCAGAAAAATAAACCGAGCAACTTTTGCCGCAGGGTCACATCGACATTCTTTACTAAATTTAAAAAAAATATATATTTTATTTATTTTTATTTTTATTTTTATTTTTATTTTTATTTTTATTTTTATTTTTATTGTACTGGCCGGGCAAGTTGCCCCGGGCCACTCTGGTAGCAGCTTCTCACGCTTATCTCTTTTTTAAAGTTTTTTAAACGTTGTTTTCTTTTTCACCCCTCTTTTCCTTTATTGGCTCGTCGCGACCTTATCTCAACATGATACAGATGGAGTACACGGGCACTGTGTCGATTCTGTGGAAGAGAGGTCAGCTCATATCTGCAATACGCACTTTGTAGAGATGTGGCTAAGGGTCATGATTAACGAAAAGTCCATTCATCTGTACAGGTTGATCTCTCTGCCGAATAGCAAATTTAATAGCGAGTTTAATATTTATGAATGAATATCAGCGGCAGAGGCAGACTACGGCAACAGCCTGGTCGAGGAGCGCTATCACACATCTCAAGCAAGACAGGACCGCATAAGTTCGCGAGGAAAAGAGAGGAGAGAAAGGAGAGAACGGATCTCTAGTATGGAGACTTACCGCTCTCTCCTTTGTAGAGTAGGTAGGTAGGTAGGTAGTGTGAGGTAGACACAATATTGGGACAACAATGAGAGAACGGAAATCCGACGGAGTACAGAGTACTTCAAATATTCCGCAGATACATGTGTTTAGCATGAAAGACTGAACATTCATTCCCAGAGACACATCATCAAACGGTAAGTGTGAAAACATATACAAGTTCGGACGACTATGTCTGATTTCTCACACTGAGTGGACGTGTGTGACAACCACACCTTTACAAACCTTTCGGACTCGGACTACATCGCCGCCTCTTGTGAACTACCAACCTTAAAGTTTCTCTCTAGCGGACGTTGACATTACCATTTCAAGACAGATCATCTTCAGTCGGGCGTTCCATCAAAGGAAGCAGAAATCATGTTGAAAGAAGAATTACAACAAAGGAAAAGAAGGACATAATGAAACCAAGTTAACAAACAGGCACATAACACACCTGTGGCTGTGTTAAGTTGTTAACTCCCCATTGGCTCTGGCAGGCATGCGTTCCGAAGAACAGATCATCTCCAGTCGGGCTGGCGTTCCATCAAATGATCAGAGTGTGAACCATTGTTGTCATTTGGAGTGGGGGGGGAGGAGGAATTAGGTTGAAGTGAATTACAAGTGGGGAAGTCGCATCCAAGGAGTGGAAGCTGATCAGCCTTACTTGTACTCGGCGTGGCTTCTACTCATGTGAATGCTGCACAGGTGGCTGCACCTCGTGTCTCGTTCGTGCACACGCAGGCCCCGTAGCAATGTGGAAATCATCGGCGCATTGTGGACATCGGACTCGGTATGTATTGTTATTGGGTCGCACGTACTGAGCGCGACAATATCGGTCTCTAAGCTTGCGAGTATGGCTGGCGGTGGAGTAGATTATCTGACTCCCACCCTGGGAGCGATGACCATACTATTGTCATGTACAAACCAGGCTGCGCTGTCTGGGAGACAGCAGTGGGGGGGGATGGGGAACATCTGTGTGCGTGTGTGTGTGTGTGTGTGTGTGTGTGCACACCGTGCTGCACGAACCAATTTTGTACTGTGCAGCTGGAAACGTTTTCTTCTGCTGCATGGGCACAAACGCCGGCAGCACTAAGCAACTGTCCACCTCGTGACGGTTTCAAGCGGGACACACACAACCGGGCCCAACTTCCACTTCAGGGGCTCCGCGAGACATGTCGCACAGGACCCAGTTTTGCCTCTAGCGTTGTGTCTGGACGCGTGGACAAGTGGACATTACAAGTCATGAAAACAAGGACAAGGAGGTAGAGATGAGAAAAGTGTGTGGACAAGTGGACATCACAAGTAAACAACGTGGCTATAACGGTAGTCGGACAAGAGTGGCGGCGGAAGGAAGTGAGTGGGGGTGGAGGCCGCGACGAGCAAGAGCCTCGCATGGCTAAGGGGGCCTCCGTTCCACATTATTGACTGGGCTGAGCAGCCGTGGGTTAATCTCTGATACAGCGACACCCACCTTTTTCTAATGTGCCTGAACTCTTTTTCGGCTCTCTCGTTTTGAACGAGTTTGTTGTTGTTGATGTCACCACACATAGAACAGGTTGCCTGACAGGGGCTGTGGAGACGGCCTGGCAGACGGCCTGGCTCAGTTGGTAGAGCACGAAAGCGGCATTCAGGAGGTTGTGGGTTCGATTCCCGGCAGTCCCCAGTCGAGCCCCCACACTTCCTCAGGCGTGCTGCACGCTCACCAACTGAGATAGTCAGTTTGTCCTTCCTCCTGGTTGGTTGGTGCGGAATGCCACCCGTTGCTAGGGGTTAGGTTCAATCCTGAAGGGGGAATAGGCTCAATAGGCTCAACGCATAACCCTTGGTGTAGCTAGCCGCTGGAGGGTAGATCACACTGTGTGTATCATTCCTAGTTAGGTAGGTAAGTGGGAGGTATATTGAGAGAAGAATATAGCTTAGTTAAAAAAAAAAAACCCGACTGGAATGAACTTTCCCCTGCCTTGCAATCTGCACAAACCAAATGATCTCCTCGTCATGCTACAGTGAGGCCACTGTGCATACTATGCCATTAATGCGAGAGTCTCCTCACTGATCATCGCAACCCCTATATACGGTTTCCGATTTCGCGGACATTTTTTGTCTGTTGTATGTGCCGAGAGGATGACAGTGCTGCAGCTGTCATGAACATGGAAGTGTTGTCTATCTATGGCATTTCTGGGAAGATGACTTCAACTCCAGTCCGCTCCGCAGAATTTTATGTACCTGACATGGACCCGAGTCTTGGTGCGTACATCCTGAATTATGTACCTGACCTGGACCCGAGTATTGGTGCGGTCATTTCAGTGCTGCTGTTACCTTTGTGGACATAGCTCATGGACCCTGTGGGATAATGGTGGTAGATAGGGTGCACTTGGTGCGTAACATTATGTCTTATCGTCACCGAGTGGTGGCAAAGTCCCACTTGCTCTGGGAGTCAATCAGGTACACAGTATGCGGATGTTCGGTTGCAAGCGTTGCAGCTTCCGGAGAACAATCCCAGGATCCCATCCCTTTGCCCTCTACTGGGCCAGGCTGCGTCCCTCACCTGTGCGTATCAGTCGGATTCAGCCACTGATGATGAGGAGACATCTTCCAGCGGACCATGGCTGCGCCATGCCATTGCGTTTCCATACAGGCACAGTCTGCTTAGCATGTGCGCAGCATAACCTCTGCTCTGATTACTGTGAAAGGGGATGATCACTGCCAGCCTCTGCCAAACTGCAACCCATCTCTGTTTTCCACTCATCCGCCCCGCCCCCCCTTACTACCGTCTTCACCCGAATAGAACGCCTGGTCATTAAAGCTGTATTTGGCACAACTTTCGATCCAGATGCGGCGATAATGACCGGGCGTTCTATTCGGGTGAAGACGGTAGTTGCCCGATATGTTCCTGTGGCCTTGACGACATTCCACGCTTGAACAACTGTATGTGATGGTGACCCTGCTTTCCTGTTGGCATGTCAGAAACATGCCGTTTGTCGTCGATTCTTTTCATGAAGCGGTCATGGCGAGTTACGTCTCTCTACTCTGTGGACTATCCCCGATGCCATTACCCGCCGTATCCTCTCCGTTCATGTCCCACGTGTAATGCTGGACATTGTCCGGTTGTATGTACCCGTAATTGGACCCTCTCCATCATCGCCGCATGAGGAACGGACGCAGCAGCCTCAGGCAGAGAGCAGGCTCTCACGTAAACCACCTGCAGTGCACCATAGTGAAAGGTCATTGCTGCCAGGGCGAGCAGTTGCAGACCAGATATCTTGCAACAGCTAAACACCCTAACTTTTGGATCAGGCCCCGTCAGCGCCTGTCCATAGACAGGCTATGTCGGCCATGGAATCCCACGCGACTTCCTAAATGCCGCACTGTGGTGGCCCACCTAAGGTTCGGCTAGCACGTAATCGGCATGCTTTGCGTCGTGAGGATTATGAGGGCATAGCCCTATTATTAGCCCATGCATGTTTCCATATGAATCATATCTATGATGACAGGCAACATTGTACTCGTGTACGACATCCTGGCATGGCATGTCCTTATCCGTAGACAAGAGCTGCAACGGCAGTGCCGGTACGATTGCGGTAGGCGGGCCTCTGTGTTCCTATCATGTGGGAGAGCCACGTGGCCTGTGACATTTGTCTACGACTCTACGCCATGGCGGCATTCCATGCAGCAGCTGGAACTGCGAGAATTGGATGCCGTGCTGCCACAGTCCACACCCCGAACCGGTCCTGTGCGGTCTGCAGGAGTAGCCACTTATGATGGACAACACAACACCTTCTCCTCCGCAACTCATTTTTTTCAGCAACCCAAACACACACTGCCTGGCCTCAGAAGGAAGGGAAGGGGAGGGAAAGGAGGAGGTGAGCGGAAGGAGGTAGAAACAGAAGAGTGGAAAGTTGAACCTCGTAGGGGCCTCAACCCATTCTCTAGCAGTCATCTCTGCGGGGGAGTATTGAGGCCCCTACGAGGTTCAATTTTCCACTCGTCTGTTTCTACCTCCTTCCGCTCACCTCCTCCTTTCCCTCCCCTTCTCATCCTCCCTCCACTTCTGCACACGTACTGAATTCATACGACTGATCATCACTAAGTGAACAGACAAAATATAAGGTGCAGGTGCGTGCTGAAAAGCAAACGGGTGTGTAGCACTGTGTACGCATTCCATGCTGCTGAAGTACACAGATCTGGTGGACCTTGCACCTCTAAGCATACAACAATAATAACTTTGCAGAAGATTGTAAGGTAAGGCTGTTTCAATTTTGGATCCTACTCCTCTGTTTACTATGCCTCATTTTCAAAGTGTGCAAGTGGGCCATCATGGCACACGGGGATGTGGGCAGCCCGCACTCAACTACATCAACGAGGCGAGGGCGAGGTTTGCATGTGAGAGGCACAGTAAGGGGGAGATAAAAGAAGAAATACGATAAAAACTTGTTAAAAAGTCATTAAAAACCGCGAAAAAAAGCCAATGGATAGAGAAGAGAGAACTGCAAATTTGGAAAAGCCAAAAGAACGGTTTTAGTGTGCCTCACGTTGTCTGCTATTTTTTTTTTGTATGCTTCTCAAAGTGCACTCCTTTAGTTGATAGATATGTGACAATGTATAACTTGGTAGAAGATTGCAAGGCAAACGTGTTTCGATTTTGGATCTACTCATGTGGGTGGAAAAGGGGTTGTTGTGGGGACAGTCTAGAACACATACAGACACACACACACACACACACACACACACACACACACACACACACACACACACACACACACACACACACACACACACA
>BFEA01000994.1:137786-161244 GCA_003427395.1 Chara braunii
AATGCAATTATTTTCCAAAATTTTGAATTCTTTGATTTTCTTTTTTTGGTTTTAGCACTGCAAGAAAGGCATGCCATTGGTGGCTTGGCTCCCGACAGTAGTCTCTGCCACGTGCGCATCTTTATTTGAGGAAAAACTTATGGGAGAATCCTGTGCAATGGGGATTCTCGATGCCAAGACCTGAACAGTTCAGATACCAATGCATTGCTGCCATTGCAATTGATAATCTATGCTACGCGGTAAGCGCTCCATAGCATAGCGGGACTAGCTCTTCAATTCAGAACACTGAACCCTCTGCATAACTATCTCAGCCCTGACTCCTACTCCATCCACCTTCTCCTCCTCCTCTTATTCTGCTTCCTCTTGTTCCTCCTCCTCATCTTCTTCTTCCTGGTTCTCTTCCTCGTTCCCTCCTTTTCTCTCTCCTCTTCTTCTTATTCCTCCTCCTCCTCCCCTTCTCCCCCCCTTCTCCTCCGATTCTCTTCTCTTCTCTTTCTTCTTCTTCTTCTTCTTCGTCTTCTTCTTCTTCTTCTTCTTCTTCTTCTTCTTCCTCCTCATCCTCCTACTGCTCCTGCCCTTCTCCTCCGCCCCTCCTCCTTTTGTCCTCTCTTCTTCTTCTTCTTCTTCTTCTTCTTCTTCTTCTTCTTCTTCTTCTTCTTCTTCTTCTTCCTCCTCCTCCTCCTCCTCCTCCTCCTCCTCCTCCTCCTCCTCCCCCTCTTCCTACTGCTCCTGCCCTTCTCCTCCGCTCCTCCTCCTCCCTTTCTCTTCTTCTTGCTGAGTGATTGCACGTGCGGATGTGGAATGGGAAGCTTGAGAAGCATGTACTGAAAGCAGTTTGGCCACTGTTTGTCACTCTTCTTCTTATTCTACTTCTGCTTCTTTCCATTTTCCCTGGCTGCTGCACTTGCGACCGCCAGCAACCCACTGCCACCTCCTCCCTCTCCTTTGGGCTAGAGCCTTGGGCGGCAGCATCCACTATACAAGCCATCGGTGCAGAACGGACCGACATAACTTTTTCCGGTTTTCGAACTTCGTTTTCTCTTTCCTTTCCCCCCCCTCAATCCAGAATTCGTCTGGGACGGTCTGGGAACAGCAGATCTCTTGGTAGGCTCCCAGCTCCCGATGTTTGTTTACTAGTATGTTTCTTAAAATTCTTTTTAATTGAACCCACAAGCCCAGCTCTCAACTTTTGTTTGGCAATGCGTTTTTAAACTTTTTAAGTTTTTATCATATGGAACCCATTTATTGCTTTGTGGCTTGTGTGCTTCCCTTTATGAAGTACTAAGTAGTAACTAGTAAGAACCCAAGCTGCGGAGTGGTATTTACACGGTGGGAGACCTTTGGGATAGCCAGAGGGGTGACTGGAAAACAGCCGAACAGCTGCGACCAATCCTGTCATGCATTAAGAAAAGTCAGGAGAAGCTGAACCGAATCCACAGGGCCACCCGCCCACGTGGGTGATCGCCCTGCAAAACGGCCCATCAATCCGCAGTCTGGACTGGGTCATAGTCAGGAACACCGTACCAATGACCATCTTTAGGGTAGGTCAATGCAGTGGTCAAGAGGCGCAATTGCAAGCTTACGTACCAGACATGCCAGGGGCTCGGTGAGCGCCGCTGAAAAGGGATAGTGATCAGGACTGCACACTCCCGGTTGAAGGATTGACTAGGGTGAGGGTGGTGGGCTCAGACAACATAGGATACTTTGCCTATGAAATGGCCACCCTAGTGTGTGCACTCTCATTCGACCCGGACGAATGGGAGTGGAAAGGGAGAGATCCTACACTAGCAGTATTCGTTGAGATAAGGTTACAAACATGCATACACACTGCACATCTTTACACCGGTGGTAAAAAATCGGTGGAAAAGGGACTCACCAGTAGACGAAACGAATCTACATCGTATCCATTGGGCCACCTATACACACATTATGCCGACATCCCACCAAGCGCTGCAATGGCAGATCACACACCGATGCCTTCCGACACCGGTCTGGGTAACTCCAAGGTCCAACCTGGAGCAAGTAGGTCTCATGTCCCCTATTTGCTCCCACTACGGCCGTACTGCACAACGCAGGTGCGCTGACTTGGAGCACTGCCTGCTGTCGGTACAGGTGTGACAATGGTGGGATGCATTGTGGCATGACATAACTGGATCAGCCTTCCAATGGAACATTGCTCTCATCCTCCTAGGCAAGCCTGCGGATTATCCGACAAGGTGGTCACCTTTTCAAGCAAACCTCTTCAAGCACATGAGGCTTACTCTCCTCATGGTAATATGGAGAATGAGATGCTCAGCTGAAAGGCAAGACGCTGCTTTTGGCTTCCACCAAGCCAAAGCTGAACTAGCAGAGGTCATCCGGGCAAACATGCTAAAAGCCAGCAAAAAAACTGGTGGAGACTATGGCAACGAGCCCTGACCAGGCGGCCAGGCAGAAATTACTACAGACCTTTGTGGAAAACTGGATCGACCCGCACCAAAAACTGGCCGGGGTGCAGGAAAACAGAAAGATATTGTGGAAAAACTGGATGGCACAGGACCACCGCTGGATTTATAGACCGACATAATGCTTTCCTACACCACTGCCAGGTAGGACTACAGGCGCAATGGCAGAAGGGAGCCTGAGTCCCATGGCCCCCCCATTTCCCGCCCTGCCCACCCACACCTGTCCTTTCGCCCCCTCCCCCCCTCCCGGTTGACTTGCCCCCCCCGACCCCAACACCCCCTCCCCCGATCCCAACCGGGCGCCCTCCCCTTACACTTTCGCCGCCCCCTACCTTTTCAACGACCTCCCCACCCTGCACTCCGTCCCCCCTCTCCTCCATCCCCTCCGCCTCTCCCACTGACAAAGCCCCCTCCCTTGACGCTGTCTCCCTCTCTCCCTCCCTCTCTGCCCTGCTCCACATTTCCGCCTGCCCCTCTTCCAATTCCAGACCCTCCCCACCGGGTGTCCAGCCGACTCACATCGTAAGCACATCAGCAACTTCCAGCGAAAACAGACGACAACAATAACAACGACACAACGTCTTCTCAGTATCTCATCAATGACAATATGGCCGCCCTGCGCCGGACCCGAGAAGTAATGGTGGTGAGCACGGCTCCCCCCCAGTACAAGGGCTGGGGGGACCTGTGCTGACCACACAACTCAGAACAGCATGACCAAGGGATGGATTGCTGTAGATGGGACTAATAAAAGCAGCAGTGGGGTCAGAAAGGAAGTAGGTAAGGATACAGAGTACGGGACAGGGACAGTGCAAGAAATGGCAACACAGGCAGCCCTGCATCTCACAACGGTCTAATCTGCTTAGCAGCTGAGCACACACTCGGTCAGGCAGTTGCACGGCCTGCAGAGTCAGCTGCACTGCACCCCGCATCTCATAACGGTCTAATCTGCTTAGCAGTAAGCACACACTCGGTCAGGTAGATGCACGGGCATAATCTCTCCCTACAGATTCAGCTACGCTGCCCTGCATTGCTCTGCAATATGTTCCACCCATGGTAGATCTTCATACTCTAAAGATTAGGAATGCACGCAAGGTTTTAATGAGGGTTTAGCTAGGCTACCAGCCGGGCCGCCCGGGTCCCGAGTGGCCAGCCCGTGCAAGGACCAGGGAAGGTCCCAGCAAAAAAAAAAAAAAAAAAAAAAATCAAAAAAATCCGAAAAAACCTATGTTATGCAGAAAAATAAACTGAACAACTTTTGCCTCAGGGTCACATCGAAATCATGCACCAAATTTAGGAAAAAAAACAAAATTTAAAAATATTTTTATTTTTTATATTTTTAAAATATTTTTTGGCCCGGCCGGGCAATTGACCCCGGGCCACTCTGGTAGCCTAGGGGTTTAGGGCTTAAAGGGTGCCAAGTGCCGGAGAGGGAAACACTGAACAGGGGGCTGCCGAACAGGGCTGGGTCATGGAACAAAAGGGGGCTCCTAGATGGGTTGGGTGTTACTAGCAGCTCCATGGGACAATCACAGCCCCGGGTAGTTAACAGAAATGATCTCAGCCACAAAAACAACAGACAACAATCCCCTTGATTCATGATATTTTGAATGGGACGCTGGACCCGGTTTTCAGCAGGTGCCGCTCCAAACTGAATGTTCAGGGACGCTGGACCCCCTTTCCAGCGGGTGCTGCTCCCCACCAATAGATGGAGCCTCCTGGGAAATGCTAGTGGTGTCTGCTCTTACCAGCACCCCTAGAATCCTCTCAGGCTGTTTTGCTGTAAAAAAAAAAAAAAAAAAAAAAAAAAAAGAGTAAGTATTAAGAACTCTGATTGGTTTCCCTTTCTTTCTCTTTTCTTTCTTTTTTTTTAATGTCCTTTTTCGTTTTATTCAAAGGGATAATTTGCAAAATACCCCCATAAGTTGAGATATGTGCCAATATGCCCCTGAAACATGTGGATAGAGCGGAATGCCCCTCTGACAAAAAGAAAATTTGTGAATGACCCCTCGCGTCGGTTGGAACCCCCAGCTTTGTGATATACCCCTACCGGGTACCATCCAAATTTGCAAAATACCTGGAAATTGCCAACTTTCATAAGGCCCAGTTGCAAAAGGCCAAGGCCCAAACGGCCAGGTCCAGATTGCAAAATTTGCACGCCCGCCTGACAGGGGCATAACACAAAGATTTTGGCTCAAAAGGGAATTCAGCTCTACCGACATCTTTCAGGGGCATTTTGGCATATAGCTCAACGTATGGGGGTATTTCGCAAATTATCCCTTCTTTACATTATATTCTCTTTTTATCATATGGAACCCATTTAACAGCAGCCTAACTCTCTTTTGGGGCATTGATGTCACTTTTCAGTATCAAATGAGCAACAAAAACATGCGCCGGCAAAGAAAACAGGTGCCGAGTTCGACAAAGCAATGAAAATACCAACAGCCGTGGTGTCAGGCCGGGTGTCACAACTACAGGAGTCGGCCGTGGTGTCAGACGGGGAAAGAAAAGGTGGGGGGAAAGCCCAGCCGATTCTTTTCTACCCGAATTGCTGTTTCAAACTCACACCATGATCATATCTTTGTGGGCATAACTCCAAACCTGCCGTGTCCGCCGTTGTTTCTTTTTTCTTTCTTTCTTTCTTTCCTTTTTACGATGGACCACAGATCAGATATTAAACTGATCAGAAGATTCAGAACAAATACTACACTTGACCTTAGCCTACAGGCCCTACACTCGACCATAGGGCCTCGTTAGACACTCCTCAGGGCGTCCTCTTCCACCTATCCTGGGGGAATGGCTCCGAGAACGGATCCTCAGGGACTTCCCGTGGCCAATTTTATACAATTATACGCGGTTGTGGGAGGTGTGTCCGTGGTGCGGTTTGGGATGTCCACTCAAGAGGCATGTTGATCCACAGCCGACGGGCGTGAATACGTGGGGGCCCACAAAGAAGAAAAAAAAAGGTGAGAATGTCCCCATCTAAAATTTGAAATTCGAGTTCCGGTGAGGGATGACGGCTAGGCGGCACACAGGCATACATCGCGGCGGCCAGGCAGTGGATATTTGGTTTTCCTCTCCATCCCTTTTGCACTGTCTCCTTCTCGCCCCGTTGATTGACAATGACGACGCACAGTGTGTGGTGGAAGGTGTGTCCAGCGAAGAGGTCCGTCGCCAGGTCAGCTCCTTGAATGACATCACGTGGCAGCTTGGAGCGCGAGCTTCTGTGGGCGAAGACCTCCGTTGTGCCATCATCCGTTCCGCTTGCCCTGAGGATGCAGCTGCCGTGGCGCGTGGACATGGAGGCTGAGGACGCGTGTACACAGGGAAGGAGTCAGACTTGGCGGTGACCACGTTTTTCAAAGTCCGTGGGCAATGGAGGGTGGTGGGGGAGATGGGCGTGCGGTGTTGATGTCCATTGAGAAGACGGCGGTGGGGGCGGTGGTGCTGGCCGTCATTGGCCGTTGTCAGGTAGACAGAGCGTCCAGCCACATGAAGGCGAAGCTATCTAGGCGCAGGCAAAGGATGCTGATACAAAGAGTGGTCGATGCCCCAGACTGTGTGGCAACTTCGGAGGCTGTCGTTCAACTGTGCTCTGCACTGGGCTCCAGTGTGCTTCCCCAAGCGACGCCAAGATGGTGGATGAAATGGAGAATGGGTGGGACATGCGAAAATCTGCAGGTGTGCGATGACGCAACGGCCGCCTGCGTGCTTCCACGGGAACACTTCGGTGACCTGATGAGCCCCCCCCCTGCAGGCGGTGTACTGTTCGTCAGCCGTTTGTTGATCCTGCTCCCCTTCTTCGTCGACTGCCTCATCTGGTTCCTCTCAGGAAGTCGCCCCAGGAAACACAAGTGGAACACGACAACCTCCAGAAAGGCAGCACGGCGATGAGCAGAGCGGCAGCCTGTGGTGCAGGTCAGCCATGAATGACACAAGAGAGAGGATAGTGTGGGCAAGGATTTTGTGGAATGTGCACACAGTGACGACGCACGACAGTCCGAAACACTCCAAGAGTACGCACTCTCGTCCACATAGCGCCCGCACCATGACCACAAATTCAAACTGAACAACCATTGGAGACCCCACCGGAATGCCACAGACCCCGAATGAGGCGGGCTGGAAATGACCACACACACACACACACACACACACACACACACACACTGTCACACACACACACGGTCACACAGAACCCGCTGTTCTTTTTTTTTTCCACTTTTTTGTTGTTGATTGATTGATTGATTGGTGGGGGAGGGGTCTCCCACTGCGCGCGCGCGCACACACACACACACACACACACACACACCCCTCTGCGCGCGCGCACACACACACTCCCATCCCCCTCTGCGCGCGCGCACACACACACACACACACACACACACCGGAACCCACTGTTTTTTTTTTTTTTACTTTTTTTCTTTTTTTTTTATTGATTGATTGATTGATTGATTGATTGATTGATTGATTGATTCGTGGGGAAGGGGTCACCCTTCCTCCCCCCACATGCATACACACACACACAAACGAAAAAATAAAAATTTCTCTTTTTTTTATTAACTTTCTTTTGATCAAAATACATGTTTTTTGGTTTTTTANTTTTTTTTTTTTTGGATCAATCAATCAATCAACCAACCAACCAACCAATCAATCAATCAATCAATCAATCAATCAATTAATCAATCAATCAATCAATCAATCAATCAATTAAGCAATAAGTCAATCACTATGTGTGCGTGACACTGTGTGTCAAATACGAAAAAAAAGAAAAAAAAACGTCTTTGGCTTGTTTTTCGTTATTATCTTTTTTCTCTTTTATATGTGCAGTGTGCGCCATGTTTATCCCACCAGCAATCAAAAAAAAAAAAAAAAAATCCCTTTCTTTATTACATTTCTTTTTATTACAATACTTGTTTAAAGTTGTTTTTTCGTTTTCTATTTTTTTTTAAATACAAAAAAGACGTGGAAACCCAAAAACAAAAATATGGGGTTGTAGGGCTTTTCAAACCCTACAAGTTACAACCCTTTTTTTTTTATCTATTAATTTTTTTTTTAATATGACAATTTCTTGGCCGTGGCCAGCGGTCGGGATCCCGACCGCAATCCGAGTTTGACGCCACGGTCATGACTGCGGGGGATTCATAGGGTTGGGCTCCTTTGGCAGGTTCTGGGTGGGAAAAGGGGTCATCCCGATCCATGATATCTAGAGGAGAAAGATCCCAAGACTCCACACCATAGCTTCTTTTTTTTTTTTTTTTTTTTGGGAACAAAGCTCCAATCTATTCGTGGGGAGCAGCACGTGCTGGGAACCGGGCCCAGCGTCCCATATGGAAATTTACATATAATTTTGAAGATTGAGATACCGGGGCCATTACCCGGCTTTGGCTCATAAAAAAATCGAAGCTACTTAGAAAATGACTACGACAAACTTCAGAATATAAACAGAATTAAGTCACAGGCATAGCGGGTTGACACTGGGCGCCTTGCGCACGCGCGCCCGCAGAGGCTCTTGTCGGCCCGCGTCACAGGTTGACGCGACGTCCGACAGACCTGGTCAGAACTAGTGGGAAGGGGGGGATTTCTCTGCTTTCTCGTAGATTCGCTGGGTTTCACGACTTTTGACACCATAGCTGCTGCCTGATTGGAGGTGGTTTCGGCTCATGTGCATTGGCTTTCGCTAATGCTGATGGTGTTTGGTGAAGATCGCCCCGGCAAAGGCAAAGTGTGGGTTCGGTGCTTGTTTGTTTGATTTCGCCATATTCGTCGTCACGTTGAAGGACGTGACCGGGGTGCATGTCGCTGCTCGAGGAGGTGACTGGGGTGCATGTTGCTGCTTGAGGAGGTGATGTCTACCTTGGTTCGTTCGTCGACAAAAGGATGGTAATGTATCAAAGTGTGGGTTCGGTGCTTGATCGATCGATTTCGCTATATTCATCGTCACGTTGAATGACGTGACCAGGGTGCATGTCGCTGCTTGAGGACGTGACTGGGGTGCATGTCGCTGCTCGAGGAGGTGATGTCTATCTTGGCTCGTTCGACGACATAAGTCTGGTAATGTATCATTAATAGAGCTCTCCCTGGCCTCGTCACTTTCTGGTGCTTCTTCGTGGCTGTATGCAAGCGACCAGGGCGCATGAGATCGTAGGGCTCTGGTGGATAAAAGATTTGATATCTTACCTGTCGGTATCGCTCGTTGTTCTTCTGAAGGGTTGTCAAAATGTTGATATCTACCATCATCGTCTAGTACCATCATTGTCTACTATGGCTTTCGTACATAACTAGGGCGCATGCGGCTTAATGGGCTATGGTTGGTATAAAGTCTTGATATCTGCATCGTCCATTGCTTCTTATGGGAAGGGATTTGTGTAATCATTGGTTCGACTGCCTCTGCTCAGTCGAAATATCGACTACACAGCTCCCTCCGCCTTCAACGATCACTAGGTCTTCTACATAAATTTTCGTCAATAGAACTTAGCTGTTCATTGGTTCGCTTTCTGGCTTCACCCATCACTGGTGCTCCTGTAGTGATAGGTGAAGTAATGGTTTGGAAAGCGACGTGCGCGTATCCCTTGGCTTGATTAGCAAAATGTGGGATCGGCTTGATTCATCTTTTGATGTGCTCTACTCACTTCGGCTTGATTCTATTATCGATGTGCTCTACTCACTTCAAAGGTAGGCAATGTGGTATGTCCTCGATTGTCAACAACCTTTCGGTATGCATAGTGTCGTGTTTTAATCACTCTAGCGGGAGGTGTAGTGCTTTAATCTCTCCAGTGGGAGCGATTGGAACGTTCATTGGCTAGTCGGTACTGATTTTTGCTGCATTGAACGAGTTTGACGAGTGTGACGATCTATGTCTTGTATTGGTATGATGATCACTGGTTCGACCAGTCAAAATACAGTGCTGGTGTAGTAATGTAAAGGAATGAGGTGTGTTGATTTACGTTTCGTGGATCACAGGTGTTTGAGGTAAGTAGGCTTGATTAAGTGGTCATTACTTCTTTCGTTCGTTTCCCTCCGAATGGTTACTAATAGACATATTATGGGGATCGGTTTGTTTTTTTGATTCACGCAGTAGGGATATTCAACCAATCAACGCCGGTAATTTTTCACATAGAAGGGAAGCAATGTTGGAATGTCATCGTTCGTTATTGTTTTTTGGTTCGGAGGGAGGTAATGTGGAAGATCATCGTTCGGTTGGTTTCATCCAATCTCGGTTCGAGTAGTTTCGTCTCGCCTCTGGGGTAGGGAAGCCATAGTCTTTGTGTTTGGATATTCTGGGGTTGTGCCATTTTCGCTACGTGAGGCAATGTTGGAATGTCATTGTTCGTCATTGTTTTTGGTTCGGTGGGAGGTCATGTGGAAGGTCATCGTTCGGTTGGCCTCATCCAATCTCGGTTCTAGTAGTTTCGTCTCGCCTCTGGGATAGGGAAGCTATAGTCTGCGTGATTGGTTATCTGGGGCTGTGCCATTCGCTACGTCTGGAGGCATTGGATTGTAGGGATGTCTAGTCTGCTTATCAGTTTTAATTACCACTTGGATAAGCTACGATGGTAAGGGGATATGTGTAGCTGTTTCGTAGTTGTTTCGATTGTGATGAGTTTCGTTGGGCTTGTCCAGTATGCTGGATATTCAATCGTGCTGCTGACAGATGTAGACGTACGGATGATCAGGGGGTAGTGATTGGTTGGTTCCCTGGTTTCAATCACATCTTTGGTTAGTACTATGCGAGGTTGGGAAGTAGATCGGAGTAAGAAGGATGGTGATCGGATTATGCAGTTCCTAGGCTCTCATTGTTCGCAGTCAGCTTTGATATATGGTTGAGTCTGGAGGTGAAAGTGGCGCTAATTGCCTGTGTGGCCGAGCGGCCTTCTGATCGTCGTCCCCTATTACGCAGTATTCACAGTGCTCGCAGACAAGGATAAAGGATTGGAGGTCGTCGTTCTTTTGATTGCCAGGGCTGCCTTTTGTATGTATATGAGTTGAAGGTAATCCCTTCACATTCTCTGTGGCAGCGTGAGCACTCTTTCGTGAAATGGTAAGCTGGCTATGAGGAGAGTTGATATCAGAGAGAATCAGATCTAATTCTACTCAGTTTGATAATGGAAGGTGAGACGCAACAATCAAGGAAGTGACATTGTGGTAAGAGCAGGATACGAGAGGAAGAGGTAAACGAAGCGTACTCATCCTGGATTTGGAGGGCGGAACGTGATCAGCCATTCTGGAATGATAAACTGGCTATAAGGAGAGTTGGTTACAGGGTGAGTTAGATCCATCTCTGCTCGATCGGCGAGTGATCCCAGGGGAAGCTGGCCTCATCTGGGAACAAGGGGGTGGCGAGTTGCAACAACCAAGAAAGCGGTAAATTGGAAAGGGCGGGGTATGAGAGGAAAGGATCGACGAGGGGTACATGCCCGCCCAGGAGTTGGAGAGCGGAGAGTTTAGAAAGATGTCACCAGCTTTGCCAGCTTTGCAGGTGTGTTCTTTCCTTGATCAGCCCCCCCCCATCCTTTTCACGCCTGGTTCTCCAGCCAGCCAGCTTCACATATTTATTGTGCATTATTTCTAATTATAATTCGTGAATTAAATTGAGCAAATCTAATTAAAGATAATTATAAGAATACCTAATAGTATTAAAAAGAATCAAGAATTTGGAAGTAATCGGATGAGGGGATAAGTTAGGAGGTGGGAGAAGTACTCAGTAATTTATCGAGTGCGGGACATAATCTTTCGACCACCGTTTCTCTGTGATTCGCTGTAAGTTCCTGATTCTGTTTTCCATCAGTGGTAGTCTCTGGCAATTTTTGTCAAAATGGAACTGAATTGTCGCAGAGCAAAGGGTCAGGAATCATTGCTTTTCTATCAAGGGGCAATGCGTCATGCACTCTTCAGACACATTGGACCAAAACCATACTCTAGACCAGGTATCGATTCTTCCATTCTTTGTCCAAAAAGGTCTTCCGGGGTAAGGGTATTCTGATGACAGACAGGCTTGGCAGCAAATATGTGCTTCAAAATGTGCCTCTCCAGCCCCCATCTCTGCACGGGGTTAGTAATCGGACGCACACTGAAGCCACGGTTGCTGCCTTTCATGATCTGTCCTCGATCAACCAGGGTGCAGTTTCAATGACAAAAGTTTCTCACATAGCGGAGGACCAAGTTATGGAGGAAGAGAGGCAGAAAGTGGTTGCTGTTGATGATGAGGTTCTAACAGAGGAAGAAAAATTGCATGAAAAGTCTCTGCCCCCGTCCTCAGCTCCGCCCCAGTCCTCATCACCGCAGGATGCTAACACAGGGAATCAAACCTCGTGGGCACAAAAAGTGAGGGAATCCCTGGAGAACAAAACCCTTAACATTCTGCGCCCATCGATTGGCCTCTCAGGCTCTCCACCGGAAGAACTCAAGGTCCCTCTTAGGAATCTATCTTCAGCTAGAGCTTACTTTCTTTCTCTTTTTCTCTTACCCTCTGAACAGTTGGTGATCGAACAAGGGGGCAGGAAGACTCTGATGAAGTCCTATCCATCCGACAAACTGGTCCAGCGCGATGCGGTCTATACCAAGCATGGTAGTAACTGGATTTTTTATGATGATGCGGCCTACAGATCAGTGAACGATAAGATTAAATTCATTTGCAAAAGATTGGAGGCGTTGAGGGATGGACCAGAAGGGGTGATGAAATTTTTTTCTAATTCAGCCTATTACCCCCACAGGTTTTACTGTGCTCAGTCTGTTTGACAAAGATAAAGTCAGGATGGACGCGTGGAAGAAATTGATTTGGGACCGGTCTGAAGTCAGAATCTACCCATGGCTCCCCAAAAAAGTTGGACCAGAGGAAAAAAAGGACCAGCTCATGAAGGACTTTTATTGGGTTGAATTCCGCCATATTCCGATCGAGGTCCAGGCGGCCTTCATCCATGATTTTGGACAACAGTTCAAAATTGTGGATTTCATTAACCCATTACCATCTTATGTGGCTAAACGAGATGATTACCTTATATTAGCTCTTGACCTGCCAAAAGAGCAGTTGTTTACAATGGATGACATCATTCCATATAAGATGGGAGGGCGTGTCTACCAGATTCACACTGCACATAAATTTCATCCCTGGTGCTTTAAATGTAAAGCCTATGGCCACCTCCATTCTGATTTTGCATGTTCCCATCATCCCCAACATGCGGTTCTGCTTGAATTGAGACTCAAAAAGGATCCGCATAGACCCAACAGATGGCACCCTGTGGTACCTGGTTTTGAGGGTTGGGTGTACCGGGAAGATTTGAACCAAGCAGGCCAGTCAGTGGGTTGGTCTTGGGAAGGGAGAAGTGACTTTCACAAATCCCCCCGTCCGCCGGCTGATTGGCTTCCTCCCCCACAATCTCCATCCCATCCTCAATCTGGTAGTTCATCACGGCAGGGTCATACGGTGACATCAAGGCCTCAGGGAGTGACGGTGAACGACGGTGCTTCACCCGGGGCATCAACGTCATCACAAGGAGGGTCAAAAATGGGGGGGGATAGGAATAAAAATAAAAGCCCTGTCTCCTATTCAGCATGCATTGTAGAAAAGTCCCCTGGTCCGAAAGCAGCTGATTATGTTTCCAGGCAGGGTAATGGGGGCACCCAGGAATGGAAAGAAGTAAAAAAGAAGGGTTCGGGGAAACAGTCGATCACTTCGTCCTCTCCGGGTCAGGGGTTGTCTGCTGCACAACTGAAGGAAACAATTTTGAGTACATCCAATTCAACTTTGGAAACAGGTTCGGTCAACTGCAAATCAGGCCTAACTGAGCCAAGGATTTCGGGCAAACACTCCGAAGCTGTTCTGATGGACATTGATCCTTTCAAGGATGCATTTGGCCCGGCTCCTATGGAAGTTGAGACAATGGAGCTTTTCGCTCCCCCTCCATCAGTTTTGGATGATAACATGGGTAGCGTAGGGAGTGTTGATTCCTTGGTAACCCCAATGTTCAAAACTGTAATTATCCAGATAGCTGATTGGTTACTTTTTAATTTGAAGAATCGGCACCCGAAAATTCCTGAGTCTGGTTGACCTCAATACCTGCAAGATTTGATCCTTATGCTGGGTAGTAGCAAAAACCTTGAGGTGTTCCTGGTGCAGGGTCCCCCAAAGGATGTCACCTGGGAAGAAATTAGTGCTAAACTGTTATTTATTGTCTCTGCTAGGCTTAAGCTGTCTCTTCAAAAGGGGTCCAATCAGTTGCTTTGCTTGCAAGACAGATTTCATCCTCTGTTGGAGTTCGCTTCTGAAGAGGTAAATATTAGCAGACAAAGTCAGGAGGCCAGCTCAGATTCATCCACTAAGACTGCTGCTGTTCCTCTAATCAATAACAAGGTCAACTCCATGGATGGGGGATTGGGGGGAAAGGAAAGTATGCTTCAATTAACCAGCGTTTCTTCCTCTGATTCCAGTCCAGAGCTCGGGCAGGTGCATCAGGTTTCTGGTTCTGATGATGAGGCAGGTGGTGACAAAGGCCCAGGACCGGATGATCCAGATGTTTTAAGTGTGCACCCTTTGTTGGGTAGCCCTTTAATATCATCTTCGGGCTCAACCCCGCAGTCCAAGAAGGCGGACGTCATACATCAAGAAATGCCTTCTGTGGGATCAGAGGGGGTTGTAGGTCAAAGATTAAAACTTATTATTTATGAACTCTCAGGAGAACCGAAATTTTTGCAGCTTCCCCAGAAGAAGCAATTTTCTGCCTCCTGCAGCCATAGTCAGGGTCTGATTGAGTGGGATCCGGGGACTTCTGATCATCCCGAGTCTCATGAGTCTCTTGAGAACCAAGGGTCTAGTGAAGTTCTTCAACATTTTTCGCAAGAAGTTCATGAGTCTCATGAATTTCATAACAAACGAGAATCGTTGGATGAGTCTTCCCAAGAAGTGGATCTTACCTCAGACTTGCCTATCAGGGCCAACTTGCATGAGGATGGTTTAACAACCCCCTCCCTTACTCCCGCACTTGGTATTGATTCTGAGCTCACAAGCAAGCGGCAAAGGCTGAAGCATCGTCTGGCTAAGGGGCAAGGGGTTTTGTCTCCGATGAAAGTGGGTATAGCCATACTGCCAGTCAGGTTCCAAGGGGGATCATGGGAGGCAGGTTTATCTGAACTCCTTGGTGCGGTTTATGGTGAAGTAACTGTCCTGGRAACCTCGTTRCCTCTCTTYMCSCCCTCCCATGCTTCTGCACTAGTGTCTGGTCAAMCTTGTTTASARGAGGAAGTGRTGGGTYTCATTAAGGCAAATTTCTCTGGGGTATTGTTATTTTTATCTGTCACTGAAGGGGTACAGAGAATGGCTGACTGGGATATATATTTGAAATATGACGTTAGCAAGAACTCAGATCTCAGATGGTTCAATCAGGACTCCCTGAGTGAGCTACAACTTCTCAAAGTCAAGGCAAACAACTTCTGGTCAGAAACAGATGTAGGCACTCTATTGGTTAGATTATTGGGACATAAGTCCCTTGCTAAGGGGGGTCTATTGGATTCTGGCCAATGGCARAGGTGGTCCTAAGCTCTCACTCTCCCAGTCCTAGATTCTGCATCGTGCTTTTGATTATGATAGTATGGAGAATTTTAAGATAATTGACGCTTTATATAATAAAGACAAGTCTTGGAAGTCAATAAGAAGAAATGCAGATCTAGACCTCAGATCAATGAATGTTAATGGTCTTGCTTCGGCTAAGTTCGAAAAGAAAAGAGCTATCTATGACCAGTTAAAAGGAGTAGGAGGGAAAGAGTGGCCTGATGTGATATGCATACAGGAAACTCACCTCACTGATTCGGCCCTTCATAACCATTGTCACAGGGAGATATGGCCTCACACTTCATTCAGAGCTCATGCCCCTCGCCCTGGGAGTGCGGGAGTGGCTATCTGGATTCCTCTGGATTCTAAGGTGGAGCCTGTTTATTGGGAAGTCGATAAAGTGGATGGGAGGTGGGTTTTTATATTGGTAATGTTGGAACTTGAGATAGTCAGTATTCTCTGTGTCTATGGCCCCAATGATTTAGGGGATAGACAACGTTTTTTCGAATCCCTGTCCCCCATCCTTCCAGTCGGTATCCCGATAATTATAGCCGGTGATTTCAACGCAGCTCCAGACCGTTCCCTAGATCGATGGAATATTCCTACTCCTTGTCTAGTTTATGTAGAATCTGATGAGATTCTGATGACTAACCTGACTCAATCATTAAATTTTTTCGACTCCTTTAGAAGAATGAATCCATCCCAGCGTTCGTACACTTGTTTCAGGAAAAATCAAGTCATACAGGCTACCAAGTCCCGTATAGATCTGATCTTACTCTCAGAGGAATTGGTAGGGGTTCTAAAGGTAGCTGAGATATTTCCTAAGAGCCCTCACTTGGGTCTTGATCATGCGATGAATATGATGATTCTTTCATTTGGAAAGAAGCCAGATCAAGGTAGGGGTTATTATAAACTTAATACTGCTCATCTTAAAATGAAATCCTTCAGAACCTTTATTAAGGATGTGTGGTCTTATTGGAGGGAGCAGAGGGTCCATTTTCAAGACAACATCATGTGGTTCAACAACGACTTAGTTTTTATGGGCCGTAAATGCAATGAATACTCCCAATTATTAGCAGCCGAACGACATTCTTCAGAAACTAGATTGCATCAGCGCATTCAACAATTACATCAATCAGAATTCGATGATAGCGAAGCTGCAAAGAATGAATCTATGGAGCAGGAAATTCAAGATTTGGAAGATCAATTACTTTCTCGTATGGAATATCGGTGGTATGGCATGAGGATTAGGGAAAAAATTGGGAAACAGCTAACGGAAGGATCCATGGACGCGAGGTTTTTTGCAATGGCTAAAGCCCGGTCTGGTAGAATAGTCATTGAGGCTTTGGCCCATCCCCATAATCAGAATGGTCCTCTTGTCACCTCTACGGCCGAATGTACTAAAATCGCAAGGGATTTTTTCAAAAGTCTTTTTCTTTCAGAGAATAGTGAAATCCCTTTAATTCAGCGTAACAGGGAGATAGATGATTTCCTCACTCCTATGACTAGAGCCCTATCGGATGTTCAGAAGGAGCAATTATAATTGTCACTCACTAAGGAGGAAGTATGGACTGCTCTCATGCTGATAGAGGAAGAAAAGGCTCCTCGCATTGATGGTCTTCCAAAGGAATATTGGGAGACCATGTGAGACTTCATCTCCCAAGATCTCATGGACTTCTACCAGGACGTATGGGAGTCAGGCCAGATGGGGGAGTTTAAAATGGGTCAAAGTGTCCTGACTTTACTATATAAGAAAGGAGAGAAAAGCAACATTCGGAATTACCGTCCCATAACTTTGTTGACAGTCGTATATAAGTTGATCTCTAAGGTTCTTACTAATCGTCTGAATAAGTACATTGGGGACATAATTCATCCGTCCCAAACTGGGTTTATCCAAGGCAGAAATATTCAGGATAATATCTTGCTAGTCAATGAATTTATAAGGCTCTCTCGACAGTCCAAGCATAATGCTGCCTTTATTTTTATTGATTTTGAAAAGGCCTACGACCACGTGGATTGTTTTTTTTCTGGACAAATGTTTAGAAAAATTCAATTTTGGTCCAATGTTTAGGAGATGGATAAAAATTTTGCATGGGAATGCAACTACAAGAGTTATGGTTAATGGTAATGTTGCACCTYCTATTGTTCTTCAGAGATCAGYRAGGCAAGGTGRCCCCATTGCTCCRCTCCTCTTSGTGATTATTATGGAAGCTCWTGCAGCTAATTTAAGACATCACAAAGATATTAGTCGCATCCGGATTTCTTCTATTCCAGAGGACGCCATCCCTGTATGCTCCCTCTTTGCTGATGATCTCTCCCTAATGGTTGAGGCTTCACRAGCAAACCTGGAAGCAATTAAAAGGATTTTGGACTCCTTCTKTAAGCTTTCTAACATGAGGGTAAACTGGGGCAATAAAACTMTAGGGTGGTGGATTCATTACCAAGGAGGGCGACCCCCTGAGCAACCCCAGATAAAATGGCTGCAGCCGGATGTACCAATCAGAGTCCTTGGGATCTCTCTATCTGCCTCAGGTAAACCATTAACCACTAATGAAGGGATCCTGCATCATGCCCACTAAAAACTGGAGTTGTGGAAAAATAAACATACCTCCTTATTTGGGCGGTCACTTGTGATCAACAATGTGGTCCTAGTTTCCATTTGGTATAAATCTGCTTTATGGGCCTTAGATAAATTGACTCTCAATACTTTTCAACGTCATTTGGCAGCCTTTTTATGGTGTGGGAACCATGAACAGGAAAATGTCATCAGCAGAGTGACATGGACATCAATAATCCAACCAAACTCTATGGGTGGGCTTGGGATCATTGACCCTCATACCCACGCTGTAGCCCTTTCTATTCAATGGATTAAACGCCTTGTTTTTAATCTCAGCACTCCATGGAGTCTTCTTGCCTGTGAGCAGATTAGGAGATTAGCTCACCCTATCCCAGATGCAACGGACCCACTTATGTGGCTAGAAAACCGATCCTGGTCTCTGCCAAGGGGCAGTTCAGTGGATCCACATGGTCTGGAACTTTTAGAGAAACAAGCAGCTAGGAGTGATCTCTGTAGAGATCCTTTTTGGACTACATTGTTGAAAAACTGGAGGAAACTGCCCCTACCAGATAAAATATCTCCAACAAGATGGGAGAAAGTTTGTCAACAATCATTATTTAATAATACATTTATTAGAGATTCTCARGGATGCGTTCTCGACTGTATGGATAGCCCATGGMTARKCTGGGTTAGGAGAGGAATCATACGTATTAAGGATCTTTGGAATCAAGAAACAAAGGATTGGTTTTCTCCCCTAGACCTTCAAGAACGACTGCGCTACAGTCATCATCAAAGGACTGCATTGGATAATATCATTGAATTGATTCCTTTGGACTGGGTTAGAATCTTAAAGAAAGGTCCCAAGTTTCTTTCGGGTGACCGGGTGGCAATCCGATGTTCTAAGGGGATTGTGGGGAATATAATTGAGATCCGTAATTCAGTGGATATTCTAATATCTATTCTGGACTTACAAGAGGATGGTTTTCTTGCTCCTAGGTCTCAAGACGACACCAGGTGGAGTACGGCTGACCAACTTTTTCGAGTGAGAGTTTTAAACGTCAATGATAAATGGCTCTCCTTCAAACCTGAAATACCAATATCCCATCTACCCTTTGATCCTATAAATTGGACCTGGTCTTGCCCAGGTAGACAGGGTCGCTCCTATTCTAGATCCTTACATACCCTCTCTGTGAAGTCCACTTACAGAATGCTTCGCCCCAGGGTTAATCTTAGAGACCGCATTGAAGATCGTTGGATGAAGAATCTGAAAATCAGTAAGGAAGAGCTAAGAGGAGTTAAGTGGTTTCATACCTGTAAATCTAAACCTGCTAAGGTACCCTCTTTGCAATGGCAAATTTCTCACCGCTGCCTTCCTACAAATGACTGGATCATTGACAGAACTTCGTTAGAACAGGAAGGTATTGCTCTTCCTTGGTGTAAGCTCTGCAAATCTGCTTTTCCGTCCAAGCTTTTTCCGAAAACAATCGAACATATTTTTCTTCAATGCCAAGGTTCGGTCTGGCTTTGGCGATGGTGGGACAGGATTTGGAGCCAGTTGGGAACCTCCCATCCATGGTCGTGGGATTGGAAAGCCCTTCTCCTAGAATTATGGCATCCTGGTCAAGAGGACGAGTTTACTGATAATTTGTTTACAATTGGTAGGAGAGCAATTATTTGGGCAATATGGGTTAGAAGGTGTACTCATGAAATGGAAGGTGCTAGAYTGGAYGGTCMAGATTTCACTKATTCTATTAAACAACATATTCAGACTGATATAACTAYTAAATGGGAAAAYTTAAAAGAAAAAATCCAGCATCTTTCTCAACAAAATGAGATATGGCAACACATCAAAAAGTTTAATAAAAGCTGGCTTGGGGGGGACCAGGGAGGGAGGTTGGGGAAGGTGCTGTGGGAAGGAGCTCATGAGAATTTACATGATTGTTTTCAAAGGAATTATAGACTAATCTTTAATGATTGGAGTCGTGTTGATCCCTCTATTCCCCTAAGACCCTTATCTGACTTCCCTGATCCATTTCCCCTACCAGGATCCTGTTTGGTCCCCGCATCATGGTATGGATAAGCCTGTCAAAGTACTTTGGTTTGTGCTAGGTAGTCACAAATTTCTGGCRCCCTTGGCGGGTGAAGAGGCACAAAAGGTCTGGTATCAGTTTCTTAATCAGGTCCTTTCTTCAGATCTCTTGTGGGACRCTGCACCCGGTTTRCAGCCAAAAAAGAATATTGTTGTATAGGGACGCTGGACCCGTTTTCCAGCAGGTGCAGCTCCCCACCAATAGATGGAGCCTTCGACGCAGGGGCCTACTTAACGGGGCTGCTCTTATCACCTCGTTAAGTAGGTTTCCACATGCGAAGTTTTTCAAAAAAAAAATAAAAAATAAAAATAAAAAATAAAAATAAAAAATAAAAAAATAAAAAAAATAAACAGAATTCAGAAAACGGCTCAGAAACCCCCCATCCATTCCTCTTTACCTCACTCTGGCAAGACTTAGCTCTGAACTTCCAAAAGATCAAGAATGCCCTTCCTTCTCACTGGATTTTTGCATGCAGAATTCGCCCCGGGCTCCTGGCTCTGGGACCCAGTTGACACTAGGGTTTGCTGGAAAGTCCTGGGTCCAAATCTGAGACCTGGAGTTAAACCACCAGTACTTGGCCCAGCTATCAGCCGCGGAACAAAATAGAGTAGAAACGTTTCTAGTTGGATGAATTTGGGCGCTCCTGTAGTGGCCCGTACGTCGCGTAGCGTTAACGGGCGCGACTTTAGGAAGTACTGGTGGTTTAAGGCCCAAAGCTGGCAGGAGTACAACAGTAGGAACAATGATTGCCCTTTAAAATATGTAGAGGACTCACTGATACCTGCTGCCAACTTGCCAAGGGCTGGATGGAAGGTAGAGTACACGAGACACATATATCTCGAAAGATTACGTGTGTGATGATACCTATAAAAGCAGATAATATAACGATTGGACCTCTCCTATATGGGCGGAAGGCTTCCCCCTCACAGAGAGAGTTCATTCCACTGATTCCCTATAAGCCTAAACTAGGGGTGAGACTCCAGCGGCTCCGTAAGAAGAAGACACCTGCATCAAAAAGCCTTGCAGATATCCAATGTTCCAGCATCATTAGCATCACGTGAGGGACGCTGAGCCCGGTTCTCAGCAGGTTCTGTTTTGTCACTCCGGGTAGACTGTGAGGACCCCGGCCTCAATCTCCTTTTTGATAATATCAGCCTTGGGCACAGGGCCCGCTTGTTTAAAAAAAAAAAAAAAAAAAAAAAAAGGGTGTCTGACAAGGACGTGTACAAACTTTGTGTGACCCTATAAAAGATCCCTTTTTTAAAGAATGTGACAATCCTCTGGTTACAATCCCTACAGGTAATGGCTATAGTCGTTTGGCTCAAATCAAAGGGAATGAAAATCTCAGTAGTTGCCCAAGGTGCACATGGGCCTGGGAAACCACCCCTCACCTCTGACTCCACTGCCCAGATTCGGCAGAAGTGTGGGAGTGGTGAAAAGAAAGATGGCATGAGCTAGGCTAACGGCCCGCAGATTGGGCAGAATCTCTTGTTTTACCTGGGAAACCTTTTGTCGGAGATCAGACCACCTCAGGGCAAGGCTACGTTGCCATCATCTGCAGAGGCATGATCTTGGAGGGCATCTGGTGACAAAGAAATGAAGTATTGTTCAGAGGAGAACACCACAAACGACACCATTTACTTAACATGAATCTGTCTGAAGTTTGTCTTACAATACTTTCGGACTGGCGTTCAAACGGTCTGATATGGTTAATCAAAACCTGGGCCGAGAACAACTCTTTCGCCTCAGTTTCGTCGGATGGAAAGATGGTGTTCGCTGAGTGGCTAATCCAACACATCAATCAGACATCAATCAGACTCGTTAGTCCTGCCGTCTCCCACGGTTAACTAACCAGGGTATTTGGTCTGACTATTCTGAGCTAAGCATCACTCCGGGTTCTGGATAGCTGTTCCAGTATGTAGCAATGATTTCTTCTTTTTTTTTTTTTTTTTTTTTTTTTTTTAAGTTCCCCCGGAGGGGAGGAGGGCCGCGCCGCACTCTGCTGCAGTGCAATACAGAGGCAACGCTGAAGGGATCGAGCGAGCAAGCTTACCCGTACGACCCCTCCATAGACCAGAAAAATTAATTTAATATCGTGTGGTCCGATGGACCACGGATCAGATATTAAACTGATCAGAACAGATACTACACTTGATCTTAGCCAAAAGGCCGAGAAAAGTATGCAATGATTTCTTCCTTGGCTTTTGTTTGGCCTTTATTTATCTAGTTGTGTCTTTTGTTTTTGAAAGTTTTACGTAGCAGGGACGCTGGACCCGGTTTCCAACACGAGCCGAAGCATTTTATTTTTTATTTTCTCCTGAAAGAAGACCGCTAAGGATTATTAGAAGAGGATGCCGGGTTTAGGTTCGAGGACTGATCACGGGGACTTTGTTTTTTCCAATTGTTGCGTGGGAAGTTTGCTAGTCGGTGGTTTCGGTTCGGATTTTTTGCTTTCAATTTTGTTGTGTGTACGGGTAAGGATAGAGAATGTCCCTTCTGTTTCATAATAACATAAGGTAGGATTCTGTGCTTGGTTCTCAAGAATTTTTGGCGCCCTGGTTGGGTGAAGAGGCACGTAGTTTCTATTCTCAACTCCTAAGGGAAGCTGGGCCCGGTTCTCAGCATGTTCTGTCTGGTTACTCCGGGTAGACTGTGAGGACCCCGGCCTCAATTTTCTCAAATACCAATATCAGCCTTGTGCAAAAAAAAAAAAAAAAAAAAAAAAACCAGTCCTGTCTCATCAAAAAAAAAAAAAAACCCAACGGGCGATGTGTTCGGATATGGCTATCCTCGAGAGGTTATGACTGTTTTCAGTGGTTGTGGTAGAACGCTTTTAGGCTCTTGGGACTCCTTGCAATTTCCTTAGGCGATTTTTGATGTTGTTTTATTCATGGACCTGCAGTTGTTCGATGCCAGAATGAAGCTGGCCGGTGCTGGGGTGTTGACCCTGTAACTTGTTGACCGCAGGAGCTTGAGGCCTGGTAGAGAGATCTGGGAATGCCTAGGGGGGGCATTTCACGGGACAATCAAGGGTTCCTCTTGAAGACGATGCTGGCCGGAGCCGGGGTGAGTTGCTTTGCCCTGTAACCTATAGCGGGGGTGAGAGGCTTGGTAGAGCTTGGTAGGGAATAAGACAGTGCCTGAGGACTTCGAGGGTGTTGGGGCCCTCTGGCACTTTAGAGTGTTGAAGACAATTGCTGGGATTTTCGCTGGTGGATAGTCTCCCAAATTTAGCTCAAATAGCATTGATTTTGGTAAAAAAAAAGAACGTTTTAGGATTCTGGGGACTTCTAGCAACTCGCTTTAGGCTGTTTGATACTGATACATTCATGGATCTGCGGTTGTTCGATGCCAGAACGACGCTGGCGGGTGCTGGGGTGTTGCCCTGTAACCTGCTGATTGCAGGAGCGTGAGGCCTGGTAGAGAGATCTACGGATGCTTTGGGGTGGGCATTCCAAGGGACAACCGAGGGTACCTGTTGGGACGACGCTGGCCGGAGCTGGGGCAAGTCGTGTTGCTCTGTAACCTAGCCGGGTGGGGGTGTGCGGCCTGGGAGAGCTCGACAGGGAATAAGACAGTGTTGGACAGTTTTCGAGAGTTTTGTTTGGGAGTCTAGGGGTTCTGAGCATTCGAAAAGAGGTCAGTAGTCATTCATAGTTTTTTAACCTCTCCGTTAATTCTCTTACATTTCTTCAATAGTTATCAGATTGATTCTCAGCCGAAGCCGGGTCATGGCCCCGGTATCTCAAATGACTTGTGTAACTCTATATGGGACGCTGGGCCCGGTTCCCAGCACGTGCTGCTCCCCACGAATAGACAGGAGCATTTG
>BFEA01000994.1:162829-173473 GCA_003427395.1 Chara braunii
TGGGTCCCCCCAGCCAGTCTTTGCTGAATTGTTGGATGTATTTCTTGATTTCTGTTTTAATATGTAGGGTTACTAATTTTTCTTTCACTTTTTCCCATTGAGTAGTAATTTCGGCTTGCACATGCAGTCTGATTTCCTCTTGCAAGATTTGGCCATCCAGTCTTACTTCCTCCATTTCATAAACGCATCATCTCCTCCATAACGCTCAGAGCAGCGTCCGCCTCCCAATTTTAAACATGTTCTCCTCGAAGGTTGTAGCCTGTTCCGGGTGCCATGTTTCACACAGTAGTGCCTTCCAGTCCCACGACCAAGGTGTCGTGGTGCCCATCCGTCTCCATACCCTT
Source organism: Chara braunii (assembly GCA_003427395.1). Classification (NCBI taxonomy): domain Eukaryota; kingdom Viridiplantae; phylum Streptophyta; class Charophyceae; order Charales; family Characeae; genus Chara; species Chara braunii. The sequence goes on from BFEA01000994.1 coordinate 163,174, forward strand.
TCCCACCATCTCCATAGCCATACCGACCCCAGGCATTGTAAGAAAATATGTTCAAGTGTTTCTGGTCGGCATCTTGATGGGATGGTCAATGAACAAAGTTTGTACCATGGCAGGGCACACCCTCGTTGTTCCAAGGTTGTCCTATCAATCAGCCAACCGTTTGTGGGTAGGCAGCAGTGTTCAATTTGTCATTGCAGTGATGCCACTTTCACTGGGGAGTGCTCAGTCTAAACCATTTTACTGAACGAAGGGCCTCTTTCCCCACATTTAGATGCCGCATCCACCTGTTCTCTACTGTGTCCTTTAAGTCCCTTTTGGGGCACATCAGCCGATAGGCTGATTTGACTGACTGTTTGTGCAGTTGTCGCTGCCCTTGTTTTCCTTTACCCATGGCTAGTGTCCAGTTCCTGTTTTCCGGATCAAAGCCAAGGTGTGAGATCGGTGTGGTCGGTTTGTATGCCAGTCATCCGTCTCTTTCTTTTAAGACCCGGATTCGGAACAACTCTGATCTTTTATGCCATTGTACCTTGTTTCCTTTCATTCTTGTAAGCCTATTATCCAAGGCTCTGTGGAAAAGGTTAACCAATACTTCTTTCCCTCCTTCTCGTGGTAGGCGTGTGTCCACTATATTTCCAACTACTCCCTCCTGGTCTTTTATGCCCACCCAGTCACTCTCCTCCAGTGTCATCCCCTTTTTGAGGATGTGAACCCAATCTAGGGAGACTGCACAGACGATTGTCTCCAATGCCTCCCCTACTTTGTGACAGTATCTCAGTTTTTCTCTCAACTTAGGTCCGGACATCCAATCTCCCCGCTCCTGATCCCAGATATGTCGTACTCTTAAAATATCGTTTTTGGTCCATCATTTCCAGGGGGGGTCTGTACACTGTAGTACCCTATTGTTAGAGTCTGTTATCCACCGGTTGCCAAAGAGGGGTTGTCTATATACTTCCTCCCAGCGCCGTGGTGGTGTTTTATCCGAGGGGGCAAGTTTCCTCCATACTTTTATAAGTGAAGTCCAGAAGGCATCGTTTTGAGATCCCTCCTAGCTGCTTGGCTGTCTGTATCGGGTTCATCCTCTCTCTCTGGTGATGATATAGGAACAGGCCAATATCGGTCTTCTAGCCAAATCGTCGGGTCTGTGTTCAGGGGGGTCACCGGGGCCAGCCTAGTTATTTGTTGCAGTGCCAGTGCTTTCCAAGGGGTCTGTGGATCGAAGAGTATGTGTTTAACCTGCTGCAAGGCTAGGGCCATCACCTGGGTAGCTGGGTCTATGATCCCCAGTCCACCTTTGATTTTTGGTTGGATCACCGTGTGCCAGGCCACTCTGCTAATGACATTAGGACACTCGTGGTTCCCCCTCCACAGGAATGTCGCCACCTGTCGCTAGAGGGTGGTCATCGCCGGTTTGTTGAGTGACTAGAGCGTTGTTTTATACCAGAATGAGGCTAGTGCTACATTATTTATTACCAGAGCCCGTCTCATCAGCAAAGTTCTGCTATCCTTCCAACTGTTTAGCTTTCCAAGGACCGACTGCATCAACCATTCATCGTTCGAGGGCGGTTCCCCTTCCGCCGATAATTTGACTCCCAACACCCTGATCGGGCCTTAGCACTGAATCTGCCGAACGACTGTATTTTTCAGATTGACGACGTAATACCATTCCGAATTGGGGGCAAGGATTTGAAAATCCACACAGCCCACAAACGTCGGCGTGGTGTTTCAAATGCCAACAATACGGCCATGTTGTCGCAGATACCGACTGCCCCCACCATCCCGCCAGCTGCATGAAGGTCACTGGCCCCCTGCTCCGTGATCCTTTCCAAGCCACGCACTGGCGCATTGTTGACCCAGGCCACGAGGGCTGGGTATACATAGATGAAGTTTGAACAGGGGGTGGAATCAGGGGGTGGGAATGGGAGAAAAAGGAAGAGGTTGACTTGGGAAGCAACCCCCCAGATCATTGGATACCCCCGCGCTCAGTGGAAGAACATCTGGGGACTCGACAGGATCACCAGGTTACCCCCGACACGGGGAGTACGGGAACCAAGACCAAAGGCTTCCCTCAAAGAGACGGAGGTAAGACCATGCCAGGACAGTGGCCCAGTTGGCGGGAGGGCGCTGTGTTACGGACCGCTTGCACCTTGGTCCCCCGCCGGGGACCGGCCATCCCGGCTCAGCCTGCTCCTCGTGCGACACGTCAGGGTGACTCTCCCGTCATCTGGCGTGGCCTCTGAGCTGATCGGATGCGTGCCATGTGGCGCGTTATCTGTGGACCTCTCGGGAGGGTGAGGTCAGTAAGGAGGGGTGTTGCTAGGTGTGTGTAGGGGTGTGTGATGTGGGGTGTAGCACACGAAAAGGTGAGAATTGAGTGGTGGTTGACGATGGCGTGTTCGGGTGAATTGGGGACTGATGCGTGGCTTACTACCGTCCAAGTGAGCAGGGCACGTGTAAGCCAGGTGGTGGCAAAGCTACGATCGGCGGCTGCCGAAATGATTGTTCCATCGTTCTCGTGGATCCTGAGTGAGCGGCAGTGTTTACTGGAGACCACATGGGGGTTGGAGGAGGGGCCGCCCCCGCATCTGCGTGCGTTTATAAACTGGCTACGATTGGATGACTTGATGCGACAGTACTACAAGGAGCTTGAGGAGGGGTAAGATCTTTGTGCTACGCTGGAGGACCGCTGCTATGATGATGACGACAACATCATGGAAGACGCTAACAACATCAACCCTATCGCCGAAGATGCTATCAACATTGACTGTAAAAACAATGACAATCTCACCGTTGTCGCTCTCATCGACGTTGTCAACAGCAACAACAACAACAACAACGACATAGTAACGATGACAACAACAACAACAACAAGGACATAGTAACGATGACAACAACAACAACAACAACAACAACAACAACAACAACAACAACAACAACAACAACAACAACAGAAACAACAATAATAAAAACGGCGAAGACGGATATCTTCGTGAAGATGACTTCGACGTTCGCATCCAAGTCATCCAGGTCGTTAACAACGACGACAATATTGCTGACAACAATTGCAACATTGATTCGGACGGGGGCAATCGCAGGGTGCGGCAGACTTCTCCCACGATTCTTGCCATGTTCGAAGGAGGTAGGCCTCTTGAGGAGGGGAAGGTTTCTCACATGTTCATGTGTGTCTGGCGCTGCTCGTGCGGGCTAAATAGCATTGCGACACTTCCATGGGATCGAGGTGGGAGGGAAGCATGGTGGGGTAGAGGCCTGGATTTTCATCCTTTCGATGTTTACAACAACAACAACAATATCAACGATAACCTTCCCCTCCTCTTGGATTTCTTCTGGTGCTCTTCGGCTGTAGTTTGGGGGGATGGGCTAGTGGCGAGGACGATTGGGTTGATTTGCAAACGGGAAGGCTGGGTGTGGGCGCGAGGAGTGGGGTGGTGGCGTGAGGGGGTGGGATAGTGAAAGCTGGATAGCTGGATCACTGTATCCTGTTTTGGCCACGTGGCAACAAGACAACTGTGGTTCGCTCAGGTCTTTGCTCATTGGCTTGCCAACCGGAATTGGCGATTTTCATTTCCTGCGTTTTTTTACAATTTAGGATTAGGCCACGTGTCAGAGCAGGCAGTGCACTGAGGGTTGGCATCGGCGCCACTTCTGTGATTGATTGGCGGGGCAGGCGGAGAAGCGACGATTAGCACCAGGGCCGCCTGTGTGATTGATTGGTGCCCTGCCACATTTTTGACAGATTAATTAGGTTAGCATGTGGCTATTAATCTGGGTAATCTGTGTTAACTGTGCCCCCCCACTTGTGTATTATGCAGGGTCATAATACAAACATAAAAAAAACAATCAGGCAAAAAAAAAAAACGAAAATATCAAATTCAAAAGCACTATAAATCCCTATTCGGAGTAGCTTTCGGAGTTCGGCAAAGCTGTTTTCGAGTCTGGTGTTTTTGCTAAGTTTTTTGTTACTGCTTCAAATACGGCGAAACTGAATACAGATATACCCTAAAGCACATATATAACAGGCAAAAAGAAAAACTGAGAAAAGAGTAAAAATTCGGGGAAATATGACAATTTCGGTGAAAAATTCGCCAAATTTGGGCCTTCCATTAACCGCCTCTCACCACATGCAGCAGGAGCCACAAATGGAGAGGGAGCCAGCGACATGTGACCAGCAAGATGACTTCTGGCCCACGCTTCTGAAGACACGGAGGAGACTCCCCTTCCCGAAAAAAATACTCCCGGAGAGGTGGGAAGAAGCATGTATGCAGCTGTTACTTAGCAACAGATGTTTTTTTTTTTTTTTTAAAGACTCAGCAGAGAACTTGCTTTCCTTTCTGCTGCTGAAACTCAACCATGTCTGTCTGCAGCGCCCCTCCCCCCTCCACTGCATCCCCTTGCTGTGCAGACTGCCCCTCTGTCTGCAGCGCCCTTCCCGCATCTGCTACATCCTTTTGCTGTGCAGATTGCCCCCGTCCTCCTATCCCCAATGCAGCAAAACGGTTGGTGTCCCGAGCCGAGTTTTCCTTGTTCATGTGGTGAGCCTGGTGTCCGATCGCCCAATAGCAGCCGTCTAGCCAGGACAGGGGGCCTTCTCTCAAACTGTTTCCTTTCTTTTTCTTTTTCCATCAAACTGATAGGCCCCAGGTATTTCGGACTTATTTCCTTCTAGAACTGATTTCAGCACGATTAGAACTCAGAGGCCAAGTCCCGCTTACCCGAATTCTCCATTCTTGGCCATAGGTCACAAAGATCAACAGCCAGAAGTCCCGCTTAGGGTCGCCTTTTTTGCTCCATTAAATTTCAGGAACTGCTAAAGTTGCCTATTCTGAACATTGGGTGCGACTCCAACATACTTGCCCCTTAAAAAAAAACAAAGGGGTAACTTCAGTAGCGTCACAAAAACGAGTTAAAACAGACTCTGAAGTTCTGAACAGATTACGCAGAAAATGGTTATGAGAAGAAAAGGAAGGTACACCCATGAACTGCTGACAAACAGACCTGGGGCCAAGCCCTATTTCTGGCCGTTGATCTTCGTTTTTTTATGTTTTTGTTTTTTTTCCGAAAAGCCCAGGGTGTTGGCCGTTGATCTTTGTATACTGTGGTCAAGAATGGAGAATTCGGGTAAGCGGGACTGGGCCAAGTACGTTGGAGAATAGGCAACTTTAGCAGTTCCCAAAATTACGGTGCAAAAAAGGCGACCCTAAATCTGCCAAGGGCGACTGGGGGGGTAATGACTCGTGCAGTTTTAGACCCCGGCTAAACTTGTACGTTCCGAAACTCACACCATGACACCCGAGTGCCACTTTGTCTTTTCTTGCCTATTTTTAAAACTAAAAGTGTGTCACAGCGCCACAGTTTCCCCTTTTTTTATTCCTGTCCTCTTCTGCATTTTTCTCCGCCCCCCTCCCCCCCCCTGAAAATTTGAGACGAATTTGTCCATCATGGAATTTTTTATTTTTTTTATTTTTAAAAATGTCATTCCATTATATGCCGGAAAGCGGGTCTGGCGTCCCTCACATTTAACCGCAGCCATGTAGGGCTGGGAAAAGCACTCCCGACCAATCCCATCCCTGACCGCAGCCAAAAACTCTCAAACCCTAACTACTCGTCCCCAACCGCAGCCAACAAATTCAATCAAAGGTTGTTCAAACCCAAACTACTTGCCACAACCAAACCCAAAAATCCTCAAGCCATACTACCACAGCTTTTACTAATATTAGAACATGCCCAAAATCAAATCCTATCAGACCACAAAACCAAACTTTTAAAGAGCAACTCCTTCTCCACTCAATACGTGCCATTATGGGACAAGAGGCCCAACTAGAAACAACTTCAACTGCAACTCATGCAGCACGGGGCTACTGTCAACAATGACGTAACAGACCCTGCATAATGCTATAAGGAGATGGACTAGGCACTCAGGCCTCATTAGATTGGCTTCGATGACTCAGTTTGGTTTCGAGATACTTTTGATCAGCGGGATAGGGTTCTCCCATCATCTGACATATATTGGTTAAACGTGCATATGTAGGCAGGTGGAGTTACCAACACATCCTCTGCATAGGGACGCTGGACCCGTTTTCCAGCAGGTGCAGCTCCCATAGAGTTAATGGGCTAAATGGGCTTATCGGTGTGTTTGGATGGAGGACAGGTGTAAGGGGCTCCATTCACCATATCCCACTCAATCCGTGCCATTATGGGACAAGAGGCACAACTAGAAACAACTTCAACTGCAACTCATGCAGCACGGGGCTACTGTCAGCAATGACGTAACAGACCCTGCATAATGCTATAAGTAGATGGACTGTAAGTGATAGGCACTCAGGCCTCGTTAGATTGGCTTCGATGACTCAGTTTGGTTTCAAGATACTTTTGATCAGCGAGATAGGGTTCTCCCATCATCTGACATATATTGGTTAAACGTGCATACGTAGGCAGGTGGAGTTACCAACACATCTCTGCATAGGGATGCTGGACCCGATTTTCAGCAGATACATTCACAGCATTATACAGGGACACTGGACCCGTTTTCCAGCAGGTGCAGCTCCCCACCAATAGATGGAGCCTTCAACGCTGGGACCTACTTACCGGGGATGCTCTTATCACCTCACTAAGTAGGTTTTCTGTATACGAAGTTTCAAAAAAAAGAAAACAAAGAAAAAAAAAGAGCAACTCCTTCTCATCTCCAAAAATCAAACCCTCTAATACTCCACCAAATCCCAAAAAACCCAAACAAGCTATCTATACCAACTCTATTTTAGTACAAGAACCACCCCTGGTTAATCCACGTCAAAAACAGTATCAGTCGATTCCATAAGAATTAGCAAGCATTCAACATCCCAAAGATTACTAAAGAAGAAACAAGCATACCTAATTGGCGAAATATTTAAGCTCTCTCTCTCCAAAACCCTTAGATTGTATCTAATCAACTATAGACAACAGTGTAACAGTTTCGAAGAGAGAAGGAAACAAAATAACGAAAAACAATCATAGTACCCTAAATAATCCCTAAATTACTAGTCCTATAGTAGAACAAACTAAAAACGGTCACACGATTACCCATCAGATTCTGCAATTCCCGTTGCCAATCAGATCTGAAGAATCATGACCACCGATCCAGCTGGAGAACAACGCAAGAAGTCAGCAGCCTCATCAATATCTGCTGGGATTCGCCAATAAGCACCCATCATCAGCCAGCGACTGTATTGCGTTGCGATGCCTCCAAAGGGCCGCAAGAAGCTGGCAAACTCAGCATCGCCAATCACCGGCCATGGCTCATTAGAAGCGCGAACAGTAAACCGGACAGTGCAGAAGAGAGCTGTCAACATCAATATCGCCAGCCACATGTCCAATCAGCATAAGGAAATGAGAATAGGTTTCATATCTGTAACCAGGGGGCAACACCCCTGATCAGGTTGCAATTCTGATATAARCGGCGCGCAGATCCTGCCCTTCGACCGCCCTCACAGCTTCTCCATCCAATCACGGTCATCCAGGATTACCGACCGAGGTTGGCCAAGACTAGGCTATGGCAGAGGCGCGGTAGCACCTCCTCGAAGCGGCTTCACCTTCAGCACCCATTCGCCCTGAAATCCCCTCTGCTCCCGCCACCCCCAACAACAAGCTCTGGCACGGCACAGCCACGCTCGCGGTTGCACCAACACGATCCCCCGTTGCCCACGCGCCGTAAGGGACGCGTTAGCGCTAACTGGCGTTCATGAACAGTGCCACGGAACCATGATGGCTGGCAGCGCCAGCAAAAAAGAAAAGAAAAAGATGACTCATGGGATCGTTTTTTCTTGGCGCACAGTGGAAATCCACACTGGGAAAAGAAGCTCCGAGGCCTTTCGCACGCTAACTTTTGCAACAAATTGGTTTGCCACTATTCATCCACATTCTTCGAGGGCTCAGGCCTGCCGGACCTCTTTGGCTGGAGGTGCCCCCTGGAGGCTGAAAAGACTTTGCTGCACAGGTTCATGAAGTTACTGGTGTGCAAGACAAATCTGCCTTAGGAAAAACAGGCTCGAAGGTAGTGGTGGTTTGGGGGCCTCTGTGTGTACTTTTCTTCATTTTTTCTCCCCAGAAACATAGTGCGGCGTCTCCTCTATCCAGGAAGTGGGGAGAGAACCACCTGGATTGAGGGGTGCAGTAGAGATGGCTCCAGTCTATTGGTGGGGTGCTGCACCTGCTGGAAAACGGGTCCAGCGCCCAAGAGTACAATGTCATGAAAATGTTCACACACGGCTGGTTTGTTTGCACAGGGCTGATCTTTCAGCTCCCAAGATCAGCCAAGGACTCTATGGGCCTCGCTCCACTACGCAACACTCTACATGCATTCGGGCGCGCTCTTGGCCGGGTACATTCAAAATGTTGAACTCGTCCAAATGCACACAGTCAAGAAAGCGTCCGAATGCATGTAGAGTGTCGTGTAGTGGAGCTATGCCCTCTGTGTGCACTCTTGTTTTGCCTCTTTCTTTTCTCCCCCCCCTTCTCTCTCTCTTCTTGAAACTTCTTTGCCTTTACAACCCCAGCCCATGTGCTGAATGCTACATGCAGGTGACTGCGTAACTCAGTGGACAGCTCATGAGTTAAAATCCTGATGGTGGAAATCAGATGGATATATATAATATAATGATGTTAGGAACTCAGCTACTACCCGTCAGTTGAACAGCTCCAAGGGCTTTTTTTTTTGTTTTGTTTTTTTTTTTGTTTTTGTGCAAGGCCTCTATCCTGGTGGTGGTAAGAGAACCACCGGGATAGAGGCTTTGCCTGGCGGGCCGCTCCATCTATTGGTGGGGAGCAACACCTGCTGGAAACCGGGTCCAGCGTCCCTTAAATACATCTTTTACAAAACAGTAGATCTTGAAAGTGACGCCATTGTGAAGGGCTACAAAGTTACAAATGTATAATATTATGATGCCCACACATTCTCCATCGTGCTCCTCAGCGTCATCCTCACTGTCATCATCACATGGACACACAACGAGAATGCAAAGAGAGAACATGCAGGCCATTGCAGGGAAGAGGGTGGATGGAGAGGGAGACTGTGACCAAGTCCATCCGCAGAGAGAAGAAAGAGGACTATTATGCAATCTATCTATTACGAGATCGCTGGCAGGACCTAACCTGCGTGAGAAAGAGAGATTCTGAGGTTATCGCCAGCCTCAGCTGGATCAATGGGACGCTTGGTCCTATTCCCAGCACGTGATGTGTCCCACAAAAAATAATATTCGAGCCATCACAGACGGTGAGGCATTCGACGTGCGACGTGCGAGGGCTCCAATCTCTGCAACGTTGAAGGCCCATCCCTCGATGTAGTCCAGAAAAAAAAAGACGAAAGGAAAAACAGGGCCATCTACGAGCTTGCACGCTTGTAGTTTGTTGTGGTATATTTTAAGTGCTCTGCTGTGAGATGTAATACCTCGCATAAATGCCATAAAGTGCATTATTGTGATTTATGGAATATTCTCCCCCATAAAAAAAAAAAGGAATCTTTGTCTCTGAGCTAGCCTGCTTGCTCTTTTTTCCCGTTTTCTTTGTCCATTTGCTTTTCTTTTTTTGTTTTGCTTTTGGAACAACTCGTTTTAATCAGACCCAGTCGCCAAGGCTGATCAAGGGACCATACACGTGTCCAAAAAGGAGCACCCAGGTTCCCACATCCAACTGCAGATGCAGAGCTTCCACCCTTTTCGCAACATGAAATCACCGTAAGCGGCGTAAGGTTGTAGGCACTACCTTCTTTCCCCGAATACAAGGTAATGTCATTACTGTATTCGGGTATCTGTCAGTCTAAATACAGCTATAATGACGGTACGTTGTATTTGGGGGAAGAAGGTAGGCAGCCATCATCCACAATGCAATCTACTAACATAAAACTAAGGGAAAACTAGGAATCAGTCAAGGTCTTCAGTTTTAAATGTGTTTCAGTCACGGTTTTGCAATTTTTTTGCATTTTTTTATTTTTAATAAAACAGCGGCTCCTTCTATTGGTGGGGAGCGTCACCTGCTGAAAAACGGGTCCAGCGTCCACGGTTTCGCGAGGAAAATCGTGAATGTATCCTACCCAGTGTTGGGTTGAGTGGGGATGTGTTGTATTCGAGGGATACCTGAAGTGGATTTAGAACAGAAAACGTGACTGCGCCGTAGTTACCCCTTAAAAAAAAAGAAGTTAGTAAAGCCTAAAGGTCTTTTTTAAAGCTTTTTTTATGATTATTTTAATGGTCTCTCTCTCTCTCTCTCTCTCTCTCTCTCTCTCCCCCCCCCCCCGCCGACCAACACGGGTATTATT
>BFEA01000994.1:176750-188009 GCA_003427395.1 Chara braunii
TGCATCTGTACGTTTTTTAACGGAAAGTTCACTCCGATTTTTATGTATCCCATCGACAAAAGTTGTCTCTCTCTATCCAATTTCTGCACTCCGGCAGGCAGTGGAGTAGAGCGTGCTGTGGGGTTAATGAGCGGATGATCTTGATCGATGTCTTACCTGTGGTGTTCTCCTTCACAATGCCCTCCTGCACGAGCCTGACTCTCAGTGGCATCGTGATACGAATGTTGTATGAGCAGAGTTTTGAGCCATGAGCGGAGCTTTAGCCTGTTCGGACGGTCAGGATAGTGAGAGGCGGATCGTCGGTTGGGGTCTTGCCTGCTGATCTGAGTATTGCCCTGTCGGATCAATGGGAGCAGCGCGAGCCAGCAGGAGGGGGGAAGGTTGCCTGTTAAACCAGCATGCAACACATCGATGAAGGTAGCAAGATGAGTCGGATGGCGCAACCTTACCTGATAGTCGGTGTGCCGCCCGGACCGATGTAAGAAACTGTTGAAGCTACGCCACAAAATTGGAGGCTTATATGCTGTTTGGGGCGCCGGTCGTCTCATCGGTCGGAGCAGCGCGACCGAGGCAACGAGACTGAGGGTTCGCCTGTCTGGTCGCCTCGCTGTCGTGCAAAGCAGTCATTGGCAGATTAGGAACTTGCAGGCTTGCCTCTCGGCCTGTGGGTTGTAGCCTCAACTACGGAAGACATGAGGCAAGCTGCTGAAACTAGGAGTCTACCTGATGGTCGGTGTATGTAGGTCCAGCCACAGGTAGGATGCTCATCGGCTTTTGGTGAGGACTGCACAAGCAGTATCTACAGGCGCGCCGCGCACTGCAGGGCTAGTCAGAACACGCTGTCGGGATCCTATGGCAAAAGGAAGGAGGTTTTGTTTTTAATCTACAGGCCGTGCCTTGAGTTAGGGCCAGTGCAGTTCGAGTCACGAAGCCCCGAGGAGTGGTTGAGCCTTGTTGAGGAGTTAACTGGTGCGATTGTGGAAGGGGATCAAGGAGATTAGTGATCCGATTTAGGAGGTCGCCAGGGGGATTGACTGCGGCGGTTTGACTATGGATTGACCAAGTTGTTGCCGTTCGGCCATCATTGCGGGGCTCTCAGGCGACTGAAGGTATCAAGGCCCTCTCTTGGGAGTTGAGTTTGTCCCCTTCCTGTATCTCGAGAGTCTCAAACCCCTCCTTCTGCCTTTCTTACTCTAAGTCTACTCCGGTTCTGAGAGGAAGGCGGTAGGCGGGATTGCAACCCGTAGGTCCGCATCAAGACTGTGTGGGGAGTCAGCCCATCGATTGCGGGAGCTCTATCGGGACCTAGGCGAGGTTGTGGAGGCAGGGAATTGAAAGGTAACTCCTGCTTTCTTTCTATAAACCCAGTATAACCCCTATCTGTATTCCCTGTTGCGTTTTGACTGAGTATACTGCATGCATCCCTACTTTGACTTTTAAGTTGACTTTCAGGATACAACCAGACTTTAATAAACGAATGTGTGAGGAACTTCAATTTCAGTTTTATTGGTTGCGTGAAAGCCGATTGTAAAAAGGAATTGCATCTGGGGGGAATGTTGGATGGAAGGTTGTCTTGCATGGGGGTTGACTGGGTCAATCACAACTGGGAAGTCCCCATAAGTTTTGGGAGACTCAGTGCTATGTTTATTTTGGATTGTGTGGAGCGTCAGACCATTTTATAAGTTTAGGTGGTCTGATTCCTCTGGAGGCTGGGAAATCCCTATAAGTTTGGGGAGACCTAGTGCTGTGGGATTGCTAGGAGAGTCAGACCATTCTATTAGTTTAGGCGGTCTGGTTGCTCTGACTTGCGAGGGCTAGTTATGATTGACTCTTTCAGGGGCCAAGTGCATTCTTTAAGTTCAGGTGTCTTCGTTGCCTTGTTAATGTTGTTTTTTTATTTATTTATTTGGTTCTGAACGAGGAGGTATGAGCCATTCTATAAGTTTAGGTGACTCAACCTCTTTCTGCTTTTATTATGAGAAAGTAAATCTGGCAAATGGCAGACCATTCTATAAGTTTAGGTGGTCTAGCCCAATGTCACGCACAAGGTGCATCAGAGAGAAACGAATTAGGCGGAGAGCCAGACTGTTCTGTAAGTTCAGGTGGTCTGACTCAAAGCCTCGCGCATGCTAGAATCCAAAGGTTATAATTTCGCTATATTTTATTACTACTTTTACGGTTTTACCTATGAACAGGCTAGTCAGGCAGAGTCTCATAAGTTTGGGTGGCCTGATTATAGCTTATCACAAACTGAAGAGAGTGTTAATTAAGAGTATAACTGAGGGTAACTTGGGCCGGCTGAGCATTGTTTCTAAGATGAATGGCTCAGTCCTACGCCCACTTTGAAGATTAAATTCAGAGAGGTATATATAACTTGGCTATTTAAACAGTTCAAGACGACTAGAATGACCAAGTCATATGCCCAAAGAAGAGAAAAGTTGTTGTGCTCTGTGTTTGTGTATACTTTGAGTAAGTTATACTCATTTCATAAGTGTGGGTGACCTGACTTTATATCTGGCTAAGTAAGGCAGATTCCATAAGTTTGGGTGTCTTGACCTTATGCCTTATGTAAGTTGGGTATAAGGGATTAAATAATTGAAAGATCATGAACTATTGTTTGTTCAGGTAAACTTGGGATGGTGAGAGTACTTACCGTTGTGGTTTCACCTGCATGTGACTGAATGAGGCTACTACTTAGTCTGAGTTTCAGTTTGACAGGTAGTTGCTTTAGTTGCTCGCCACGTGCTAGAGCGATAAGAGTTAGTTCAATTTTCGCATTTTCTGAGCTAACTTTTTTTTACTTAGATCAATTCTCGCATTTTCTGGGATCTTTTGTTATACTTGGCTTTGTATAAATTTTGGTAAAGCTACTTTCTCTACGGGAAGCGCTGCCGAAATTTATGCAAATCCAAGGAGTTAGTCAACTTTCTGACTTTTCAAAGTTCTACTTGTCTAAAGTTCATATATGGCTTAGTAAAAATTTGGAACGTCTCAATTTCTAAGGGGAGTGCTGCCCAAATGTTTGCTAATTCAGGGAGTTGGAAAAAATTGGGCTTTGAAAAGTTAAAGGTTATTTTTGTTTTCATATTCGGGTTGATATAAATTTCGGAAAAACACTTTTCCTACGGGAAGCGCTGCCGAAATTATCTTAGTTTTAAGGAGATAAATTATATTTTGACTGGAGGCGATTCTGGCGAGCCACTCTGTATAGAGGAGAGTTTGTCAGGATTTACCTTTGTTTTGACACTTGCTTAGAGGTAGATTTTGGCTTAGTTAATTAGGATGATTTGAGTGGGATCGTGGTGTGAAGATTATTCACCATGGACTTATAGATTTAGCTTGGGATTAACGTGTTGTGTGTTACAGGTCCTCTTGATCGTTTCGATTCAAGATCAGGATTAGATTCAGCTCGATCCCACGAGGATCACCTTCTGTTATTACTGATAACAAGTCGGTTGTCGATTCGTTGGTTTAATATTCAACTTCAATCCACTTTTGTCACTCAACCTAAAGGCTTTGGCCCTATGGTTTGAAATGTTTCATTGTGTTTTTACCCGGACTTTATTGAATGACCATTTAACAAAGATACTGAGTATTTTATTGTTGGGAGGGTGCAATAAGGTTGAGGTTTGTATGGTTAAAGCGAGGGATATGAGGGCAGATAATGGTTGAAGTTGACCCCGTGTAGTGCGTGGACTTTTGTTGGATCTTTAATGTGATTGCAGGTATGTTTGTGGTTCGAACTCTGGATTTGATTGCCTACGATCACATTCACCTATATGGCTGAGAGGAGTCTCACTGTGACTGTGAGAAATGATCGTCCTATATTAATAACCCTCTCTATATATATGTGTGTATATATAACTTGAGTATTTTCGCGCGGCCTATTGTGACCGTGTGTAAGGGTTAAACAGATTCTATTTTGAGAAAAAAAGGAGATCCCCTTTTATGCTTTGCTTTTTAGAGTTCTATAGTTAGACGTTGTAGTCCGTGGCAGCCGTCAAAGTCAAACCCCTTGACTTATTTCCAGACCCTAGATGATGGAGTTGGTCTCTAGGGCGATGCGAGACGATTGTCACCACAGGTATGAACATGTGTACCACCCACTCTTTGCAGGGTGCAAAAGAGGGTGTGATTTTCAACCGCACTTGGCGGTTGTTTAGCGTCGAGAGATTAACCCTCAAGGCGCGTGTCAGCCGACACCTGAGTGTCGAATGCGACCTTCGAGATTAACGAGGACCGCATGAGTATGGGTACTACATAGTACACCATCATTGTGATCGCTTGCTTACGCTTGCATTGCGAATCGATATGAGTTAGCCCTGCGTCCGCGCGGTTTTATACTAAATCTCGTGTGTAACGCCTATCCGATTTCCGCGTCGAAAGAATATGGGATGACTACTGAAGGGACTAGGAGTGTTGTTGCGCCGTTTGATGTGCGTGTGTGTGTTTTATTTTTATGTTCGTAGAGTGGTATATGCGTGGTGAGTGGGATGCGTCCTAGTCGACCGACGACGAGTCGCGCTTGGGACCTCAGCCCCCTAAGATGTCGGTTCGCGTGCGGGTTCGATAGAGGAGTAATACCGCGCGTACCCCCTATGCTACAACGAACGAGAAACGCTCTCGGCTGGTCCACCTCTGCGATTGCATCTAATCAACTTTCGTACTGTGGATTGGTAGCTCGACGGGGATACGCCCACCGAAGGGAGGTGACAACTCTCGTAAGGTGGAGGTAAGTTGTGTCTCGCGTAGACCCTATCCTGTCGTAGGGACTCGCGGGAGGTATGGCTGGCGCACTCGGCCGGAGCGACTTGCGGAAACTCCATGTATATGCGCGACGAGGATTTAAACCAACTCTTGCGTGATGCGGCCGGGAGGGTCCCGCGCTGCCCTGATGCGGTGTCGGACCGATGCGCTCGACAGGTGGTGCCGTTGCCGGGGATAACGGTTGTCTGTCGTTGTCCCTGGTGGAACGACATCTGGATATGGGATTGTGAGAACTAGGCAAAATGAGAAGTTTCGCTTGGATTTTATGGCTAATCGATTAATGGCATTGAATATAGGGTGAGTGAGAGTTGATTGTGTGAGATAGTTGTGGCTAGTGCAGTAACGATGACACAGGAAGGATAGACGTTTTGACTACGCGATCAAGTACTTTGACTAGCCTGGTGGTAGGTGGGATTGATACCCTCTCCTGACCTTAAAAGTTGGTAGGTTTTGGATGATGCCTTGGATGGCTGATATGGCTAAAGGGAGATGAGGGGGTATCAACACGTGGAGTGTGAGGGTTGTGAGAGTTGGCATTGTAAGGGAGCCTATTATGTTAGAAATCATTGAGGGGCTTCAATGAAAGTTGGGCTAAGGAGGCCAAAAGTTTTATGAATTCGTATATGGGATCCTTGAGTCTGGGTTCTAAGCGGTTGTTCGGCCTATATAGTCATGGGAGTGTGAGGTCTGTCCCACGTGATATGTTTGAACCAGACGTATGGGACGACAAATAGGTGCGGGGAATGCTGCATTATAACCTCACTGGAAGTAACTACAGGAAGTAGTGGATTTGCATGATGCATGTCCTTATAAAGGAGATATCTGATCCTAAGAAGTAGCCGGAGTAACAGTGAAGGAACTAACACTTAGACTATTTTGCTTACATTTGATGGGGCAATGAGTTGTAATTAATGTTAGACCTTTGCATGAACCGTTCCAGGTTTGGACCGTCCACTTGAAGCTATGAATTTGAACTAAGGACTTGGGACTAACTGTTTGAGGGCATTTCTATTGAGTCATATGTTGAACTCATTCCATATATGTCAGATCTTATCTAAGTATGCTTGCCTAATGTCTAATTAGGTGAGGCTATGTGCTTGATGATTATATTTCCTTTGATAATTATCCTTGTCAGAAGTATTTACATGAGTTATGTATCTGAAGTATGTATTTGAACTATTCAGTCTGCAAGGATTTATATGAGTGTCTCAAGTCCAATTATCGACTTACGACTGTCTATTAAGGTTTGTGTGTTTGGATTGCTCCTCAAAGAGGGGGTAGAGATATTATGCAGAATTCACGTCTGATGCGGATTCAGAGGTGAATGGGGTGACCACCTCTTGAGATAAGTACTTCTCAGGAAGTGATAAATGTGTAAGGTCTACCCTAAGGAAGGTTGCAATCCTATGTTATTGTTCCCCTAAGAGATGACTTTGAAGAAATTATAATCTTGTCTTGTAGGTAGTAGTGAGACCCACGTCGGAACTATGTTCCTGGTCCATAGTGGGGTGTTGTTGTTGTATCATTTGTGATAAAATGACTACATTACTACTGAATATGAGGAAAGTATTTGAATCTTGTTAGACTTTGGTCTATACGGGAAGCAACTACTACATGCCACAGAAAAGGTAGGGGGTGAATCCCCAACTATTTTTGTGTCAAGTGGGTTTGCAAGCGCAGGACGGGGTGTCACCACCCGAAGCGTGTATGGTGAGGTTGTTTGTTTATTGACAAGGGTCTGCAAGGAACGGGCGCTGGAATCGGAGGGAGAAGCAGTGAGACTTGATCCTTGAGTGGGACTTGGGGATTTGAGATGCTATCCTTTTTGAAAAGGATTACACTGCCCCTCGCCACAGTATACTTTTGTCAGAACCATGGGAGTAAAGTGTGGTACTCTCACTAGTATTATGATTGAGGGTGCTAATTGTTGATAATCATATCTCTGATCATAATGTGTCTATAATATGTTATGCCTGTTGATATAGGTCCGTTGTTATGAGATATTTGTATATACTTTGAGTAACTGACTAGCTTGTGTATGATGTGTTTGATTACTATGGGTATTATTGTTGTCAGTTACTATGGTAATATATTCTTTTGTCATAAGTATTATAATTATGAATTTTTTGATATATCTATGGATACAATATTACCATGATATATTACCATTATTGTTTTCTATAAGCTGGGTGGTCGTAAACTCTAGAAAGAATGAATTCTGGTGAGAGATGATATGAAGTTAAGGCTTCAGGGGTAGGGATGTTAGGACGCGATTATCAGTTGGTAACGGAAGACGTATGCTGAACGTTTTCTGTGATGGGCAGAACCCAAACCAGAGCGCAGGCAACTCATGATGCCTTATGCAAAGGAAGATCCTAATATGGCCTTGCCCGTTAAAAGGGAAGATGGACTCGAGGTATCCTTGCCGATGAGAGTCAAGGAAAGAGAGTATATCTCTTCCTCGTGGGGCACATTGATGGACGTGGGTATTTTCGTTTAGATCACATCCGACTTTAATGATGATGAAGATTGCGCGATCGTAAGGGTAACCTGTACACATCTTCCTCATTCTGGGTCAAGCATGGGGTCGAGTTGGCACTTGGGCACGAGAGCATGCTTGCGAGGCCATTGAGAATAGCTGAGGGAACTGCAGTAAAATAGACAAGAAGAAGGGTCCATGAAGGGGAAGAGCGAGTGGTGACCCATGTAGAAGTCAAGCGTGCCGAGGAATTTGGGTTTCCTTCTGCCCCATTACGAGTCATCCTGCCTGAATTTCTGGTAGAGAAGTGTTTCAGGGGACATGAGAGAATAGAGGCCGCAACAGAAGCCGCTTTGAGGACGTGCGAATGGGGATATGGACATTTTACGTGCGAACTGATATATGACCTGTACTTGGACCAAAGGTTTTTACCCCATAGTCAAGGACTAAGCGACATGATCAATATTGTGGATGCCTATGCGAACTTCCATGATCCAGATGACAAGGTTGTAGATTGGGATGAGGTCCGAGCAGTAGCAGGGCGATAGAGGATGCTCTTGTGTCTTGCCGAAGTGCGTCTCTCATGAGCTTGGGTATGTACGTGTACATGAGAGCCAAGGTAGAAGGCTAACTGATTGTGTGATTCCGGCCTTGTGTTTTAGTTTACAGGAGCTTGACTATATACAGAACAGGTTGGAAGAGGTGTATATATGTCTTTATATATATATGTCAGATCATAAGAGACCTAAGGTTAAATTGGATAAGCATGTTTTCAGGTTTTGCATCTACTCAAGGGTAGACTGGTTAGAGTACGAGAATGAGCCTCACGTGTGCATGGGCCACGAAAGCTAAGAAATAGATGAGGGTATGGTTTATAATATATCACTGAGTACATCATGAGGTCATGCGAGGGTGGGATCTTACTAAGAGGACTGATTTGACTTGGTCGTGATATTTATCATTCTTTAAAACATATACCTTCATCTGGGAATGTCTTTCCACGATTCAAGATGGGTTGATCGTGTTTTAGGGCAGAGTTTATCTCCAATCATACCGACATGAGTTGTGCAAGGTTACGCGTCTATACGTTGTATATAGGAGGCTGCTTTAAATCGAGTAGGGTCCGAAGTTTATGGTTTCAGGATGCTATGACCTCGAGAGTTAGTGTGCTAAACCTCGTGCTACACGAGTTGTGCTGAGATATGAGAGAAGAGTATGCACGACGCTTTGATTCGAGGCTGTTGTAAGCTTGTGATTGATTGAGACGTGATGAATCTTGTGTTTCGGGTTGGATAGTTGGATATGTCTTGGGTTACTTACATCCCTCCCATGTGAGGAGTGCGATTACGCATGTTTAGAGTTGTTTCCGTTTAACTCTAATTAAGGAGGCTATGATTTTTTGGCGATACTGGACCACTGGTGCCAGCTTGAGTTGAGATTGTTTAACTCTATGTGCATATATGTAATTCAAGACTATGATTGTTTGGGTTGAGTTGGGATATTGTACCCCTATGTATATATTGAGTTGAGATTTTATCTAAGACTACTCCTTGTATATGGCGATCACAATCACTCTCACATGTGTGGCTTTATCCTGTTGTATGATGGCGTTGTGTGAGAGATGTGTGGGATACATCTCATGTGTCTTGTATTGTGAATGTGACTGTTGTATACTCTTCGGTATACTCGTGCTATCTGCCTGCGGGCGGGTGAAAGGGTCGAGTATACGGTGAGGTAGTGCAGTTGTTTTGTGACAGAAGTGTGAGAATCCTAAGGGATTTTGCGAGTTTATGAGACTCGAATGCTTACCATATTGAATGTTTTATGGTTGAGTTGTGAAGAGGGCCCATGAGTTGGTCTCTCAGCTTGAGTTGTTTTACGGTTGAGACCCCTTCAGATTAAGGAAGGTTGTCATGTTGTTTATTGGAAGACTCATCTTCAAAAGGAACGTGTTTTAAAAAGGGTCGCGTGATAACCCATCCTAGAAAGAGAGGGATGGCTGGGAGACCATTGAAGAGAGACCTTCTTCGTGTGAAAGGTGGTTAATAGATTTAAGGGCATGGTAAACGAAGTTTGAGTTGATAAAGTCTGACGAGAAGGACCAGAAAAACTGTTTTGGATGGAATTGAGCGTGTCGCGAATCAGTGCATTTGATAGATGTCATTGGGATGTGTGGTTTACTGTCTCTGATCAAGTCAGGGGCCACGGCCTAGTGAACCTGGCGGTGATTTTTGTTTATGATTGTAAGAAGGTTGTCGTGCTCTCTATGTTGTCTCATAGGGAACTGGTAAACACCTTTTTGTGAAACAGACCCTTGCGTAGTCCCGAGTGGGCCTATAGTCTGTTGCGACACACCGTCCAAACACTTGTGCTAATCCTGTGGCATTTTGAGGAAGACCAAGCTAAGCGGTAAAGGTTAGCACCTCTAGGGCTCAACCCCTAGTGGATGGCTGCTTGCCAGCACAACCTGGCAGCGGACCCTCGTCTACCAAAGGGGTAAGAGTTTAAGGGGTTATGCACGCCTCAGGGAATTACTCCGATGAGATGGCGGGGGATATATGTCGAGTCTTTTTGTGGTCCTGATTGAATGCTTATCATGAGAAAACCTTATCGTTGCGTAACCAACAAAGGGTATTGTCGCTAAGATAACAATGTGGTAGGCCGTAGATCAGGCTCGATCAACCAGACTATGGTGGGCCAGGATGGAGACCTAGCATTTCTGTACTAGACTGCAGAAAGAGTTGAGATGAGAGTTGATTGTATATATGCACATGTGTTTGATTGTGAGGATTTTTATGAGGAAGGCAAGAGTGCCTTCTGAGGTCTCATTTAAGGCCCGCGTCCCAGGGTATGACTTTGTTTACGAGAAAGAGTCTAGCCGGGACACTCAACGAGAAACCGGCGTTTGTCTAGGACAAAAGCGAGAGGCGGTTTGAGAGGGCCTTTGGAAATTATGTCGTAGTATTGATGCATAATACACCGACGTCCTAGTGTCAGGACAATGAAAACCCAAGTTGAAACCTTTGCAGCATACAGTTGTGTGGGCACAAATTATTGGAGGCCTCGAACCTGAGTCTGTCCGCTAATCGGATTGGTTCCTTTCTGGTCAGCATTTGAAATTTGGATGAATTTATAGCTTTTCGATTTTGCGAAGCAACGGGGACGTCGCTTAATATGGTCAGGTAAGCTGTCGGAGTATCCGCCCTGCTTTTTTTGCAAGCGACCGAAGATAGGTTTGATTTAAAAGTTTACGTATTCCGCGTGAGTGGCGGTTGTGCCTGTGGTCTACGTTGACTGAATGGTTGACTAGAGTAGAGAGTGTGTGGGCGTGCGATTTAAAGCGCGAATGATCTTTTTACTTTTTGATTGATGATTGTAAAAACTGGCGTAGGCGCCGGCCAAGTTTTTAATTTTTGATTAAACTAGGATTAAATAGATTTTTGTCGTCTGACTGGTGCACTTACCGGTGACTCGTGCATACGTGCGGAGGACGGCATCGACAACAACGTGAGCTTTCATAATATTTCGGTAGACCTGCGCGTCGCACAGTACTAGTTTAGTTAGGTATCCGACAAAGGTAGACCTAGCCTTGGGTCTAGCACTATTGGTTACAGTGTCGAACTTCTATCTGAGAGATTCAGGGATCGAGATCACGCGGCGTCGTAGAGATATCAGAGTCGCGCGAACAGACCGAGGGGTCTAGGGCCCGACGGGGCTATCCCCTTTGGTTTTTCCGTCGGCGGCGTTAGAATGGTGCTAGCGGTTTCTTTTTCCTCATTCGCCATATTTTGATGGTTAAAAGTTTCAAAATATTCTTATTTACCGTCGTATTGTTATTTTGCTCCGGCGTTCCTTGACTCAGAAGTGGCGCCAGACCTAAAGGCCGTCACGACGGCGGTCGAGGACCTTGAAGCGTGCGCCTCCTTGGTTGACCCATAGGTTCCCGCACGCCGGGATGTTGACGAAATTGCGTTACCCCGCCCGTCTTGAGGCATGGACTGGGGAGGTCAATA
>BFEA01000994.1:190154-203050 GCA_003427395.1 Chara braunii
TGCATCTGTACGTTTTTTAACGGAAAGTTCACTCCGATTTTTATGTATCCCATCGACAAAAGTTGTCTCTCTCTATCCAATTTCTGCACTCCGGCGGGCAGTGGGAGTTAATGGGCGGATGGTCTTGATTGAGGTCTTACCTGTGGTGTTCTCCTTCACAATGCCCTCCTGCACGAGCCTGACTCTCAGTGGCATCGTGCTACGAATGTTGGATGAGCCATAGTTTTGAGCCATAAGCGGAGCTTTAGCCTGTTTGGACATTCAGGATAGTGGGAGGCGGATCGTCGGTTGGGGTCTTGTTTGCTGATCTGAGTATTGCGATGTCGGATCAATGGGAGCAGAGCGAGCCGGCAGGAGGGGGGGAGGTTGCCTGTTAAACCAACATGCAACACACCGATGACGGTTGCAAGATGAGCCGGAGGGCCCAACCATACCTGATAGTCGTTGTGCCGCCTGGACCGATGTAAGAAACTGTCGAAGCTAAACCTCAGAATTGGAGGCTTACCTGTTGTTTGGGGTGTCGGTGGTCTCATCGGTCGGAGTAGTGCGACCGAGGCAACGAGACTAAGGGTTCGCCTGTCTGGTCGGCTCGCTGTCGTGCAAAGCCAGATTAGGAGCTTGCAGGCTTGCCTCTCGGCCTGTGGGTTGTAGCCTCAACTACGGAAGACATGAGGCAAGCTGCTGAAACTAGGAGTCTACCTGATGGCCGGTGTATGTAGGTTCAGCCACGGGTAGGATGCTCATCGGCTTTTGGTGAGGACTACACAAGCAATATCTACAGGCGCGCCGCTCACTGCAGGGCTAGTCAGATCACGGTGCTGGGATGCTATGGCAAAAGGAAGGAGGTTGAGTTTTTAATCTACAGGTCGTGCCTTCAGTTGGGGCCAGTGTAGTTCGAGTCACGAAGCCCCGAGGATAGGCTAAGCCTTGTTGAGGAGTTAACCGGTGCGATTGTGGAGGGGGATCAAGGAGGTTAGTGATCCGATTTGGGAGGTCGCCAGGGGGATTGATTGCGGTAGTTTGACTATGGATTGACCAAGCTGTTGTTGTTCGGCCATCATTGCGGGGCCCTCAGGCGACTGAAGGTATCAAGGCCCTCTCCTGGGAGTTGAGTCTGTCCCCTTCCTGTATCTCGAGAGTCTCAAACCCCGCCTTCTGCCTTTCTCACTCAAAGTCTACTCCGGTTCTGAGAGGAAGGCGGCAGGCGGGATTGCAACCCGTAGGTCCGCATCAAGACTATGTGGGGAGTCAACCCATCGATTGCGGGAGCTCTGCCGGGACCTAGGCGAGGTTCTGGAGGCAGGGAATTGAAAGGTAACCACTGCTTTCTTTCTATAAACCCATTATAACCCCTATATTTATTCCCTGTTGCATTTTGACTGAGTATACTTCATGCATCCCTACTTTGACTTTTCAGTTGACTTTCATGATACAACCAGACTTAAATAAAGGAATGTGTGAGGAACTTCAGTTTCAGTTTTGTTGGCTGCGTGAAAGCAGATTGTAAAAAGGAATTGCATCTGGGGGAAGGTTGGATGAAAGGTTGTTTTGCATGAGGGTTGACTGGGTTAATCAGGACTAGGAAGTCCTCATAAGTTTGGGGAGACCCAGTGCTATGTTTATTTTGGATTGTATGGAGCGTCGGACCATTTTATAAGTTTAGGTGATCTGATTGCTCTGGAGGCTGGGAAGTCCCCATAAGTTTGGGGAGACCTAGTGTTGTGGGATTGCTTTGAGAGTCAGACCATTTTATAAGTTTAGGTGGTCTGGTTGCTCTGACTTGCGAGGGCTAATTGTGATTGACTCTTTCAAGGGCCAAGTGCATTCTGTAAGTTCAGGTGTCTTTGTTGCTTTGTTTATTTTGGGGTTTTCGTTGTTTATTTGGTTCTGAATGAGGAGGTCTAAGTCATTCTATAAGTTTAGGTGGCTCAGCCTCTTCCTGCTTTTATTATGAGAAAGTAAATTTGGCAAAGGGCAGACCATTCTATAAGTTTAGGTGGTCGGACCCAATATCACGCATAAGGTGAATCAGAGAGGAACGAATCAGGCGAAAATTCGGACTGTTCTGTAAGTTCATGTGGTCGGACTCAAAGCCTCGCACATGCCAGAACCCAAAGGTTATAATTTGGCTATATTCTATTACTACTTTTACCTATGAACATGCTAGTCAGGCAGAGTCCCATAAGTTTGGGTGACCTGACTATCGTTTATCACAAACTGAAAAGAGTATTAATTAAGAGTATAACTGAGGGTAACTTCGGCCGGCTGAGCATTGTTTCTAAGATGAATGATTCAGTCCTACGCCCACTTTGAAGATTAAATTCAGAGAGGTATATATAACTTGGCTATTTAAACAGTTCAAGACGACTAGAATGACCTAGTCATATGCCCAAAGAAGAGAAAAGTTGTTGTGCCATGTGTTTGTGTATACTTTGACTAAGTTATGCTCATTTCATAAGTTTCGGTGACCTGACTTTATGTCTGCCTAAGTAAGGTAGATTCCATAGGTTTGGGTGTCCTAACCTTATGCCTTATATAAGCTGGGTATAAGGAGTTAAATCATTGAAAGATCATGAACTATTGTTTGTTCAGGTACACTTGGGATGGTGAGAGTACTTACCGTTGTGGTTTGACCAGCATGTGACTGAATGAGGCTACTACTTAGTCTGAGTTTCAGTTTGACAAGTAGTTGTTTTAGTTGTTCGCCACGTGCTAGAGCGATATGACTTAGTTCAATTTCTGCATTTTCTGAGCTAAGTTGTTTATACTTAGATCAATTATTGCATTTTCTAGGATCTTTTGTTATACTAGGCTTTGTATAAATTTTGGTAAAGCTACTTTCTCTACGGGAAGCGCTGCCGAAATTTCTGCAAATCCAATGAGTTAGTCAACTTTATGACTTTTCAAAGTTCTACTTATCTAAAGTTCATATATGGCTTAGTAAAAATCAGGAAAGTCTCATTTTCTAAAGGGAGTGCTGCCCAAGTTTTTGCTAATTCAGGGACTTAGACAAAATTAAGCTTTGAAAAGTTAAAGGGTATTTCTATTTTTATATTCAGGCTAATATAAATTCTGGAAAGACACTTTGCTTGCGGCAAGCGCTGCCGAAATTATCTTAGTTTAAAGGAGATAAATTATATTTTGACAGGTGGCGATTCTGACGATCCACTCTGTATAGAGAAGAGTTTATCAGGATCTACCTTTTTTTTGGCACTTGCTTAGAGGTAGATTTAGGTTTAGTTAATTAGGATTATTTGAGTAGGATCGTGGTGTGGAGATTATTCACCATGGACTTATAGATTTAACTTAGGATTGACATGTTTTGTGTTATAGGTCCTCTTGATCGTTTCGATTCAGGATCAGGATTATATTTAGCTCGATCCCATGAGGATCACCTTCTTTTATAACTGATAACATGTCGGTTGTTGATTCGTCGGTTTACGATTCAACTCCAATTCACTCTTGTCACTCAACCTAAAGGTTTTAGCCCTGTGGTTTGAAATGTTTCATTGTGTTTTTACCCGGACTTTACTTACTGGTCATTTAACAAAGATACTGGGTATTTTATTGTTGGGAGGGTGCGCTAAGGTTGAAGTTTGTATGGCTAAAGCAAGGGGTATGATGGCAGAGAATGGTTGAAGTTGACCCCGTGTAGTGCATGGACTTTTGTTGGATCTTTGATGACTTCCAAGCCAAAAAGTCAAATTACCACTTATGGTATATTTAGTATAAGCAAGTTCTAAGATCACATCCTTCGAATAAAATCCTGTTAAAAAAGAAAATCCAATTAAAGAGATGCTGCCTATTAGCATCATAGCATAAGTAAAAGGTAACAAAGAAGCTAATCCTCCCATTTTGCTTGCAGGTATGTTTGTGGTTTTGACTCTGGATTTGATTGTCTGCGATCACATACATATATATATGGCTGAGAGAAGTCCCACTGTGACTGTCAGGAGTGATCGTCCTATATTAATAACCCTCTCTATATATATATAGTTTGAGTGTTTTCGCGCGGCTTATTGTGACTGTGCGTAAGGGTTAAACAAATTTTGTTTTGAGAAAAAACGGAGATCCCTTTTTATGCTTTGCCTTTTAGAGTTCTATAGTTGGACGTTGTAGTCCGTGGCAGTCGTCAAAGTCAAACCCCTTGACTTCTTTCCAGGCCCTAGATGATGGAGTTTGTCTCCAGGGTGATAAGAGACGATTGCCACCACAGATATGAACCTGTGT
This sequence comes from Chara braunii, assembly GCA_003427395.1. Classification (NCBI taxonomy): domain Eukaryota; kingdom Viridiplantae; phylum Streptophyta; class Charophyceae; order Charales; family Characeae; genus Chara; species Chara braunii. The sequence continues at coordinate 194,385 of BFEA01000994.1, forward strand.
ACCACCCGCTCTCCGCAGGGTGCAGAAGAAGGTGTGGTTTTCAACTGCACTTGACGGTTATCTAGCGTGGAGAGATTAACCCTCAAGGCGTGTGTCAGCCGACACCTGAGTGTCGAATGCGACCCTCGAGATTAACGAGGACCGCATGAGTATGAGTACTACATAGTACGCCATCATTGCGATCGCTTGTGTACGCTTGCATCGCGAATCGATAATATGAGTTAGTCATGCGTCCGCGTGGTTTTATACTAAGTCCCGCGCGCGACGTCTATCCGATTTCTGCGTCGAAAGGTTATGGGATAACTACTGAAGGGACTAAGAGTGTTGTCACGTCGTTTGATGTGTGTGTGTGTGTTTTATTTTTGTGTTCGTAGAGTGGTGTATGCGTGGTGAGTGGGATGGGTCCTAGCCGACCGACGACGAGTCGCGCTTGGGACCTCAGCCCCTCAAGATGCTGGTTCGCGTCCGGGTTCGATAGAGGCGGAATACCGTGCGTACCCCCTATGCTACAGCGAACGAGAAACGCCCTCGGCTGGTCCACCTCTGCGATTGCAGCTGATCAGCTTTCGTATTGTGGACTGGTAGCTCGACGGGGATACGCCCACCGAAGGGAGGTGACAACTCCCGTAAGGTGGAGGTAAGTCGTGCCTCGCGTAGGCCCTATCCTGTCGAAGGGGCTCGCGGGAGGCATGTTTGGCGCACTCGGTCGGAGCGGCTTACGGAAGCTCCATGTATATGCGCGACGAGGATTTAGACCAACTCCTGCGTGACGCGGTCGGGAGGGTCGCGCGTTGCCCTAGTGCGGTGTCGGACCGATGCGCTCGACACCGGCGGGCGTCGACGTTTGAAATTCGAAATTGACGGTTGTGATGACGACGACAACGTGTGGCTGGCGGGGTGAAGACGGCATACTGCTGAAACGGGCTCAGCGGCGGCGTCACTTCGGTCCCCCGGTCGTTGCGAGTGTGCAGGCATCGTCGGGTGCATCCACCGCCGTCGACCTTCGCACACGTCGACTGCGCCTTGAAACATATTTTCGTTTGCAGCACTGCATCCAGAGAAAAGGGGCCAGCTTTCGACGGACGTCTTCGGCTTCTTCGTTGGGTGTGGAAGGACGACACACACGACAGCGGAGCGACGGGTCCGTGTCCAGGTCGCGGCTATGGAGGGCAGCGGAGAGGGTGGACGTGCGGTGTTGACACCTCTTGAGCTGCAGGCCGTGGCGGCGGCCGTGTCTACTGTTGTTCTTCGATGTCAGCAGAGAGAGGGCGCTGGGACGACTGAAGGAGCAGTTGCACGAGCGTGGACGGAGGACATTGATGCAGGCTCCAGACGATGGCCCCGAATACGTGGAGACCTCGGAGGCTGTTGCTCAGTTGTGCTACGAGTTGGGTTGCGGAGTGATTCGTCGAGCGACGCCGAGGTGGTGGATGAAGCGCAGGAAGGGAGCAAGACAGGGAGCTGTCGGTCTGCCGTTGGTCAGTCGTCGATCCATCGTGTCGCTGTTCTTGGAAGATCTCCTTTTGTGAGCCGCGACAGGGAGTAGGCCGACGAAACACACGTGGAAGAAAACAACGATGAAAAGCAGCACGACGACGAGGAGTAGCAGAGGCAATCTGTGCAGCAGGTCGACCATGTAAGGGTCGTGGAAAGGGCAACAACTCCACGTCAGTGGTCGACCTTCCAGCGAAGAACTTCGTCGACAGAAGAAAAAGCGAGGGAAGATCTGTGCTTCGACGTGCAAGGTGTGACGACAGCCGACGAAAACGATGATCTTCCAAAATAAAATTGTCATCGCCGAACGCAGCGCCGGCGGGTATAACCATTCAAATTTCCGACCGTTGTTAACAATCGCCCAGCGCAGCAGACCGCATGACACCGGCCGGCGACGGCCGATTCGACGGACGGAGGCCTCACGCGGACGGTGACCGTTTGGAGCAGTTGGGGTGCCACCCAGACGGTGGAGGGCAGGGATGTTCGTGCTCCCGTTCGGTGGACCACGTCTGGACCACCCTCAAACTGAAACTGTGCGTCGACGCATACCTTCGCCGCTCCTAATTTCGCGCTTCCTTGTGCTCCGAAGGACCTTCGGAGGTCCCTTGGGGAATAGGAAAAATTGGTTTGTAGCCACAAGGACGCCACAAGGAAATTTCCTTGTGCTGTTTTCACTTTTTTTTTCACGAATCGTCCCCAAGGATAGGTGGAACGAGCACTTCATTGTGGATTTCGGGTCCACAAGGAGTGTCTAACGAGGCCCAAAGAGAGAGAGAGAGAGAGGTATGTTCTGCGTGTAAAAAAATAAAAAAGGAGGTCTGCTCTGCTACTGAGCACTCTACATGTTCGTGGACCGTTCTCTGGACCAAATGCATCTGGACCAATGGAACACTTTGGATGCATCTGGACCATTACCGGATCGAGTTAGAGCCTCCTTAGACACTCCTTGTGGACCCGAAATCCACAAGGAAGTGTTCGTTCCACCTGTCCTAGGGGACAATTCGCGAAAAAAATATGTGAAAACAACACATGGAAATTTCCTTGTGGCGTCCTTGTGGCTACAACCAATTTTTCCTAATCGGAGCACAAGGAAGCGCAAAATTCGGAGCGACGAAGGCATGCGTCGACGCACAGTTTCGGTTTGAGGGTGGTCCAGACGTGGTCCACCTAACAGGAGCACAGGCATCTTTGACCCCCACCGTCTGGGCGGCACCCCAACGGCTCCAAACGGTCACCTTTCGCATGAGGCCTCCGTCCGTCGAATCGGGCGTCGTCGGCCGATGTCATGCGGTCTGCTCCGCTGGACGATCGTCGACGAGGGTCGGAAATTTGAATGCTTGTCCGCGCCGACGCTGCGTTCGACAACGACAAGTTTATTTTGAAAGATCGTCGTTTTCGTCGGTTGTCGTCACGCCTTGCACGTCGGAGCACAAATCTTCCCTCAATTTTTTTTCTATCGACGGAGTTCTTCGTTGGACGGTCGACCACTGACGTGGAGCTGTTGGCCTTTCCACGGCCCTTACATGGCCGACCTGCTACACAGGCTGCCTCTGCTACTCCTCGTCGTTATGCTGCTTCTCATCGTTGTCTTCTTCCATGTGTGTTTCGTCGACCTGCTCCCTGTTGCGGCTCGCAAAAGGAGATCTTCCAAGAACAGCGACAGGATGGATCGACGACTGACCAACGGCAGACCGGCAGTCTCGACAACAGGAGCGAGCAATCGGCAACGCACTGTGGGGTCGGCGAAGCAAGCGTACGACCCGACGTTGTATGCTCACCTGCCTTCGCATGAGATTCCTCTGCCGCCGTCGGATGACGAGGGGGAAGACGTCAGGTCATCGAGTGTGTCGTTGGGAAGTGGTTCCACGCAAGATTGGGCGGCGACGCAGTCCTACTGTGGCAGGCGGCCGGAGACCCCGTGGTGTTAAACTTCACTGTTGAACGAGGGGTTGTGCGACGACGATGGCAATGCAGCGGTCGATCTTAGCTTCCAGTTGTCGAGCAGCAGCAGAGCAGCGGCGACAGTACGCCGTATGCCCACTACACAACGGAAACGCCCATTGTTGGGCTCCCTGAACAACGGGCGGGCACATCTATCACCGTGACGCTGACGAACTACAACCTCGAGCGCAAACTACCGACCCTAAGTCGGGACGTGCACTAACACTCCATTCAAGGCGGAACTAAACAACGAATCTGCCCTCCTGCCAATGCTGCAATGACTACACTTCCACGCACTGTCGTCCACCATGTGAACACGAGTCAATCGTGTTTCATTTGTTCCGCTAAAGCATCCCGCAGGGCCAACGCTTCGTCTGTCGACGTAATCATCGACACAGGGTGAAGGGGCTCTTCGATCCCAAGGTCCGCACGTCGTCACACACCATTAACGTTGACCTCCCATAGCAGATTCTCGTCGAACGGAATTCCAGCGTCAATGAGTATGTTGTGCAGTATATAGACGACTGTGAACGCTGCGGGAGCGTGTCCAGGTCCGTCTTGTGTGTCCGCAAAAACAACCGCCACATGCCTTTCAGCCTGCCGAACGCCCTCTCCACCGCTCCCCTCACCACCTTCTACCTGTTGTCAAACCGCTCCTCGTTGACGTGCTGATTGACGCCTCTATACGAGAAGACCATCCATTCCGAAGGGGGGTAGCAATTGTCAACCAGGATGCACCGAACGTGTCACAGAGGGGACCACGGAACAACGACCCCGATTCCACGCGCTACCACAGGCTGGACAACTGGAGCACCCTGATGTTGTGGCAGCTACCCGAGTATCCCATGTGCACATCGAGCACACACAAGTCCAGGTCAACGACAACCTACGCGACGATGGAGAAACGACGCTTCCTGTCATAGTAGTTTTCGCTCGGTGCGTTCGTCGGCTTGTCTGCGTAGATGTGAGTACAGTCAATGCAACCGTGGCAATTGGGGAAACCTTTAATCGGCGAACGCCTGCAGAACGACAAGTTTACGAACACTGGTGCAGAATAGCTAGAACTGAAATCACGGTTATCATTAGAACCTTTCCTACACCCTCTGTCTAGAGCACGAACCGTGATTCTTTCTGTCAGATTTGAAGAAGGGCGGTGGAAGGTAGACCTTTTAGAGGCGAAGGGCTCACCATATGGGGACATTAATTCGATGATTACGGTGCATGGCACAAAATCATCAGGCCTGTCCCCCCCAAACCTATTAGAGGAGGAAACAGGAGAAGCCATATGACATAGCCAAGGTAATTAAAGAACCTTTTCGACCGGGACGTTGGGCCATCTTCACCCTTATATCTAAGTCTGAGAATATAGCAGATGAAGATGTTTACTTAAGATACCAAGCTCTAGACTCGGTGGATTTGAGATGGTTGGGGACAAACTCACTGATGAACTTACAAATTCTTAAAATTAAAGTCAACCTTTTCTAGATAGAAGAGGGCGTGATTGCCCTCCTCCTCAGATTGCTTAAAAAAACCTCCATTAAGAATTGAGAGATTTTGGATAAGGCGTCATGGAGGTCCCTCTAACTGCCCTAACTGAACCAAGAGTGTCAAAAGTGTGTCAAGAGCGTGACAAAAGTATTGTGTGTCGAAACAGGATACTCAAAAAACAATGGAGGGAAGAGCGGATTAGGTGAATTTAGTTGACTTACTATACAATAAAACTAATAATTGGAGGCTCCTCAAGAGAAATGTCGATCTAGACCTACGGACCCTTAATGTCAATGACCTCGCCTCAACCAAAAAGAATAAAAAACAGACAGTATTAGAACAACTTAAAGGAGTAGGGGGTAAAAAGTGGTCGAATGTAATCTGTATCAAGGAGACACACTTGTTGGACACGCCAAATCATAATCACACTCACAAAGAAGCATGGCCTTACACAACATACTCAAGTCATGATCCAAAACCAAAAAGCGCAGGCGTAGCTCTATGGATCTCACTTGGTTGAAGTTGATTCTAAGGTAGAGGTACTCCATTGGGAAGTGGATCGACAGGAAGGAAAATTAATCTATGTTGAAACTGGAAGTGGTCAGTATTTTCAATGTATATGGACCCAATCAAACTAGCGAAAGAGTAGTTTTTTTTTAATCCATCCTTCCTCACCTTCCAGTGGGCATCCCAGTCATAATGGCGGGGGACTTTAATGCTGCTCCCGACCGCAACTTGGACAGATGGAATATCCCTTCCCCATGTCCTCCTTGCATTGAATCAGATGAACAGTTAATTACTAACCTATGCCATTCATCTAGTCTTTTTTACTCTTTCAGAAGATTAAGCCCTAACTTTAAATCTTTCTCATGGTTTAGAAGAGATCAATGTGAGAAAACCACCAAATTTAAGATTGACATCATCCTCGTGGCAGAAGAACTGCAAGGAGCATTGCAATTTGCAAGTATTCTTCTGCGAAGCCCTTTCCCAAGCCTGGACTATGTCATGGGAATGACAATCTTTGTTTTCCGGAAAAAACAAAGACCAAGGTAAGGGGTATTACAAAATCAATACATCTCGCCTCAAAGACAAAAACTTCCAGCAATATCTTAAGGATGTATGAGACTTCTGGAGAGAACAAAGACCCCTTATCAAAGATGACATCTGTGTAGCACACCGAACATGTTCGGCGTCCCACCGAGCAGCCGAACATGTTTGGACGCTCGACCGAGCGGGAACCGAACATGTTCGGTCGAGCGCAAATTAGGAGGCTGTCGAACGCTTCCTCATGTGTGTGTGGTGTGTGGGGTGTGTGTGGGTGTCTGGGGTGCGTGTGTATGGGGTGTGTATGTGTGTATGTTCAGGAGTGATGAGTGATACCCCCCATGACCCCCCAACCCCTATATATATAAAAGATAAATAAAAAAATAAAAATAAAAAAAATGTTCGGGCTCGGTCCATTTTGGGCCACGTTCAGGTTCGGTACCGAGCGTTCGGGTTCGTTCACCGAGCCCGAGCGCGATGCTACGCAAGATGATATTAAGTGGTTCAATAACGGTGTCGGCGCGAATACCCTTACAAGGGTATCCGCCCTGGTCTTTGCAAGCGACAAAAAATGAGTATGGGTCAAAATTTAAGTACACCGTGCTAGGCGCGGCCACGTCTGTGATTTACGTTGACTGGGCGGTTGATTAGAGTAGAGAGTGCGTGGGCGCGCAGATTTAAGGCGCTCGTGATTTCTTTCCCCTGTTGATGATTGTAAAGTCGGCACGGATGCCGGCTGCTTCGTTTTATTAGTATTACTACTTATTCTAGGATTAAAGGATATTTTCCCTTTGTGATTGGTATGTTTGATTGGGATGCGCGCACGCTCGTGCGGAGGACGGCCTCGACAACAGTGAGAATTTCGCATGATGAACAAGGTGCGCGACATCGAAGGATCGACGGGGTTACTCTCCTTGGTTCTACTGTTGACGGTGTTAGAGCGGTACTAGCGTCTCCTTTTTCTTCGTTCGCCATGCCCTGACGTTTAAAAACTTCTAAGTATTATTATTTATTGCTGTATTGTCATTTTGCTTTGGCATTCCTTGACTCGGGCGCGGCAATGGGCTGGGAGGCCGTCACGGCGGTCGGAAACCTTGAGCGCCGCGCCCCATTTTTGACGGACCTGTGGGCAATCTGCCCACAAGGCGAAGGAAAGTTTGAGGGGCACGATAGCCCAGAGCACGGTGGCGAAGGCCGCGGGCCCACGGGGAGCGCCGTAGCAGTCACGTCTCTGTCCAAGTCCCAGCGGGGGAACAAAAAGGGGCAGCGCACATCAGCAGGTGGGTGGCACCAGTCGGGGATCAGCGGGTAGCATCAGAGTCGGGCTTCCCCGATGGGCCAGTCACCGTGCCTCCCCACCGGTCCTCTCCCCCTGCGGGCTCAGTTGGGTGATGGGCATGGACCCGGTCGGGTAGCACCAGGTGGCCGCGGGGAGAAGAGGTGGTAGCACGGGGCGACTGCGGGCAGAAGTGGGCAGCAGCGGGCTGAACGGGTAGTGCTCTGCGGCAGCGGGCAGAACAAAAGCGCAGCGGAGCATCGGTGAGGGCAGTACCGCACAGCGCTATGTAGCAGCGGGCGTCGGGCGTCAGCCCGTGTCGGCAAGTCCAACAGGCAAAGTGGAGGAGAGTGGTAAAAGGGACCTGGACGCATTTCGCGCCAGGTGCATTCGACGAAGAGAACGTCGGGGAGCGGGGCTATGGCGGACGGGAAGGTGTGTAGCGTGCTCGATTCTTGACAGAATCGAGCAAGGTAAGAGTCTAGATAGGGGTTTTGGGGGCCTGCGACCCCGGATATGATGTTAGATTTAGAAGAAAATTAGTGTGGGAGGAGTTAGTTGAGAAAAGGCTTGCGCGAAGTTATGGAGGAAGGAGGGATGCCGAGAGGAGAGAATCGTGATGTCGCCCGATCTGTGAGGGAATCGGGCGAGGGAAGGGGCTAATCCAAGGTTTTAGCCCTGGGCGAACGCGCTGGCCACGTCAGATTAGGCAGTAGGGGAATAAGTTAAAGGTTCGGGGGAGGTTTGAACTGCGGGGAAGAATTGAAAGGGCAGCAGAGGAGAAATCAAATGAACCTAGACTGAAAAACGGGTCAGGTGCCTACGAAAACCACGGGGTATGGCGGACGAGGGAGAAGAGTCGACAGTTTGCCCGATTCTCAGCAGAATCGGGCACGGAAAGACTGTAAGTAGGGGTTTCTGTCCCGGGCGACCGCGATCGTGACATCAGATTTGGGGTTAGTAGAGTAAGATTAGAGTTAGTGAGAGAAAACATCGCGCGGAGCCATGGCGGAGCAAGCGGGAGGAGAAAAGAAGAAAGGATATCTCCCTCGATCCTTGACCAAATCGAGGGAGGGAAGAGTCGTTTTGGGGGTTTTGAGGGGGAGCGATGTCAGATCAGCTGTTAGTTTTAGTAGTAGGTTAGTAGGCCAAGAGGTTAGTAAGAAATGGGGTGCGTCGAGGAAAGGCGGGGTAACGAGCAAGAGGCAACAGACGAGGGGATAGCTCCTACGGTTCTGCACAGGATCGGGGAAGAGGGAAGTTGTTCCCGGGGTTTTGACCCCGAGGTTTTAACCCCGGGAGAAACTGATTTTTGAGTCAGTTTAATCAGAACGCCAACAGATAAGAAGTTGGGGGGAGAAAGGTGTGCGTGAAAGGGGGAGTAGGCAGAGAAGTTAAAAAAAAAAAAAAAAAAAAAAAAAAA
>BFEA01000994.1:220976-240979 GCA_003427395.1 Chara braunii
GAGATTCCCTTTTATCCTTTGCTTGTTGGAGATTTTCTATGGTTGGACGTTGTAGTCCGTGGCAGCCGTCAAAGTCAAACCCCTTGACTTTCGCCYAGACCCGGAGTGAGGCTCATTTCCAGGGCCGCAAGAAACGACTGTCACCACAGGTATGGACCTGTGCACCACCCGCTCTGCATAAGGTGCAGAAGAGGGTGTGTGATCTTCAACCGCGCATGGCGGTTGTCCAGCGTCGAGAGATTAACCCTCAAGGCACGTGTCAGCCGACACTTGAGTGTCGAATGCGACCCTCGAGATTAACGAGGACCGCACGAGGGTGGGTACTACATAGTACACCATCATTGCGATTGCTTGCGTACGCTTGCATCGCGAGTCGATATGAGTTAGCCCTGCGACCACGCGGTTATATATTAAGTCTCGCACGCGACGCCTATCCGATTTCCGCGTCGGACAGTTATGGGATGGCTACCGAGGGGCTAGGAGTGTTGTCACGTTGTTTATGTTGTGTCGTTTTGTGTGCGTATGTGTGTGCGTGTGTTTTATTGTTGTGTTCGTAAGTGGTGTGCGCGTGGTGTGTAGGATACGTCCTAGTCGACCGACGACGAGTCGCGCTTGGGACCTCAGCCCCCCAAGATGTCGGCTCGCGTGCGGGTCCGATAGGCGTATTACCGTGCGTACCCCCTATGCTACAGCGAACGAGAAAACGCCCTCGGCTGGTCCACCTCTGCGATTGCAACTGATTAGCTTTCGTACTGTGGACTGGTAGCTCGACGGGGATACGCCCACCAAAGGGAGGTGACAGCTCCCGTAAGGTGGAGGTAAGTCGTGCCTCGCGTAGGCCCTATCCTGTCGTAGGGGTTCGGGAGAGGTATGGCTGGCGCACTCGGCCAGAGCGGCCTAAGGAAACTCCACTTATGTGTTTGTGAGAAGGATTTAAACCAACTCCTGCGTGACGCGGCCGGGAGGGTTCCGCGCTGCCGTGGTGCGGTGCCTGACCGATGCGCTCGACAACGGCCTAGCATTTGTAGGCCGTAAATGCAATGAATATTCCAAGTCTCTGACAAAATTTAGATACAAACAGGAAATCGACTTCAACAAAAAAAATCAAGGTCGGATTTTTTCCCGGACGACAGGGGTACCGGACGTATGGGGGAGACGTCCGGGGGAGACGGCCGGCCCCCGGACCATTGGTAACCTAGGTTTAGAAGTTCAATTACTCAGATACATGGAATACAGGTGATAAGGAATTAAAATCAGAGACAAATTGAAAAAAAACGTGAAACAAGAGGATCCATGGATGCGAGATTCTTTGTCACGACCAGAGCACGAACTGGAAGAACCATAATTGAAGCACTAAAAGAGAACCTTCGGCCACCTCCATGACGGTCATAACGAAAATTGCAAGAGATTTCTTTAAGGATTTATATACATAACAAACTTCCACAACTCCGAAAGAACAAAGGTCAATTGAAATAAAATAATTATTATTTTTTTTTTAATCTCACTTAAAAGATCCATCACGGATGCTCAAAGGTTGGAAACGAAAAATCCACTAACCAAAGAAGAAATCTGAAAAACTACAATTTTAATGGAAGAAGAGAAAACATCTGGTATAGATGGTTTGTCCAAAGAATTTTGGGGAACAATGTGGGATTTCATTTCCCAAGACCTCATTACCTTCTTTTCAGCAGTATGGATCTCGAGGGATATGGGATAAATTGTTAGTCAAGGGGTTCTCACTCTCCTGTATAAAAAGAGTGATAAATGTAATATTAGAAATTACGGCCCCATCACACTTCTTACTGTTGTATAAAAACTACTGGTTAAGGTTATGGCGGATAAAATGCTCAAGGTTGCGTAGCATTCTGTTTGTGTTCAGTCACTGAACGCAAACGTTTGGGACCGAACGCGAACGGGTCACAAAACCCACCGAATGCTTTTATTTTATTTTTTAATATATAGGGGTGGGGGGGGGGGGRGGGGGRGGRGAAGGAGGAGAAATATATGGCGGGAGCAAGAGGATATGAGGGGGAGGAGGAGGAGAAGGAGGAGAAAGATATGGCGGGCGAAGGAGGAGATAAGGGGGAGGAGGAGGAGGAAGAAGAAGAAAATGAGGAAGAGAGGAGGAGGGGGAGGAGAAGGAGGAGAGCGATATGGCGGACGAAGATGAGGGGGAGGAGGAGGAGGAAGAAGAAAAAACAAAGGAGGAGAGGAGAAGGGGGAGGAGAAGGAGGAGAAAGATATGGCGGGCAAAGATGATAGGGAGGAGGAGGAGAAGAAGGAGAGGAGGACGACGACAAAGACGGAGAAGATATCGCGGCCAGCAGAGAGGATGAGGATGAGAAGATATGGCGGGCAAAGATGAGGGGGAGGAGGACTGGGAGGAGGACGACAAAGAAGAAGAAATGGAGGAGGAAGACGAAGAAGAAGAAGAAGAAAAAAAAAAAGAGGAGGAAGAGGAGGAGGGGGTAGATGTAGGAGAGGAGGAGGACGACGATAGGATCTTGACATATCGAATCAATCAATCAATCAATCAATCAATCAATCAATCAATCAAACCAAGATCCTATCGAATTAATTGATTCGATGGGATCTTCGATAGATCGATTGGTCGATTGATTGTTTGATTGATTGATTGATTGATTGATTGATTGATTCAATTTGATTGATTGATTGATTGATTAATTGATTGATTGATTGATTGATTGATTGATTGATTGATTGATCGGACAAAAAAAATAAATAAAAAAAAATGGGGGAGGAGGAGACCGTTAATACGAGGAGGAGGAGAAGAAGAAGAATACGGGGAGGAGAGGACTTAAAGGAGGAAAATAAGAATATGAGGATGAGGAGGAGGGGGATTACGAGGCGTAAGAATAAGAACAAAAAAAAATAAAAATAAAAAAAATTGGGCGCTTGCTGACGTGGCAGTCGCGTGTTGGTCAGTGGGAGGAGGAGGAGGAGGAGAAGTACAGCAGGAGGACGACGACGGGGAGGAGAAGGAGGAGGAGGAGGAGGAGGAGGAGGAGGAAGTACAAGAGGAGGACAACGACGACAGGGAGGAGGAGAAGGAGGAGGAGGAGGAGGAAGTACAGGAGGAGGACAATGATGGGGAGGAGGAGGAGAAAATACAGGAGGAAGACGACGACGACGGGGAGGAGGAGGAGGAGAAAGAGCAGGAAAGGAAGGACAAGGAGGACGAGGAGGACGAGGAGGAGGGGGCTGAACACCTACCACGACGATGACGTGCTCCCTGCGAGGTTGAATCGACGTCAATGATGGCGTCCGCTGCGCGGTTAGGAGTTGTGGGGATACACACACACACCTGGCCGATTCGAATTCGAACGCGGGGCCAGGTTACCCCCATCCACCAGGCCGCCCGCCCAAACCCGCCCCAGGGCCCCCCACCTGCCCCCCATATCCTTCCCAGGGCCGGTAACGCCCGTTGGGCGAACGTGTTCGTAGGCCTTGGAAAGGCGTTCATGCGAATACGTTCACTTCCCGTTCGGGCGAACGGCTGAACGTGTTCGGACGTTCAAAAAACTTTCGAACACATTCGATGTGCTACGCAGGCTCAAGGTTATAAAGGATATCATCCATCCAGCCCCAACCAGGTTTATTAGAAGAAGGAATATTCAAGACAATATCCTGTTAATCAATGAATTGGTCAAAGTTTCAAGACAATCCAAACATAATGCAACCTTCAACTTTATAGACTTCGAAAAAACTTATGACCATGTAGATTGTTTTTTCTTCAACAAATGTCTTGAGAAAATGAACTTTGGACCCTGCTTTAGAAGATGGATAAAAATTATGCACCAAAACAGAACCACCAGGGTAACTATGAATGGCAATATAACTCCCCCAATCAGCCTTTAGAGATTTGTCAGACAAGGGGATCCGTTAGCCCTCTTTTTATTCATTACATTATGGAAGCGTTAGCAACCAACCTGAATCATCACAAACACATTAAAATCCAACTCACTTTCATTCCTGAGGATGCGATTCCATTGTGTTCCCTGTTTGCAGATGACCTCTCATTGATAGTAGATGCAACAAAAAAAAACATGAAGGCAATCCAGACATTGATGAATAATTTATGCAGATTATCTGACAAGAAGGTTAATTGGGGAGAGAAAACCATAGGCTAGTGGATCCACTATCAAGGAGTCAGGCCACCGGAAACTCCCAAAATCACATGGCTTTCCCTAGATACCCCCATCAGAGTCTTAGGCATCTCCCTATCAGTTGAAGGTATACCAAAATCAAATAATGAATGCATAATGTATCATGCCATACTAATTTGGAACGATGAAAAAACAAACACACCTCCATCATGGGTCGCTCCCTAGCCATCAACAATGTGGTTATGTCGTCAATATAATGGTACAAATCTGTCATTTGGACCCTCGATAACTCAGCGGCCAATCTATTCCAACAACAACTCAGGGCACTTCTCTGGAGGGGTAACCATGATTACAAAAATGTTATTAGCAGAGTGGTCTGGTCTTCAATAATCCAACCGAGGTCGAAAGGAGGGTTGGGGATCATTGACCAAGCCATACAAGCCATGACGCTTTCAATCCAATGGATTAAGAGGCTTGTCTTTAATCGTCAGACCCCTTGGAGTGCCCTGGCATGAGAACAAATAAGGAGACTGGGCCCACAGACTGCAGACTCAATTGATTTGGCAATGTGGTTATAAAATCGTTCATGATCCATCCCGCAATACACCTCCAAGGATCAGAATGAGAAAGGTGGAACTGATAGAGAGACGGTCAAACAAGACATCAGACAGGACTCATTCTGACCCATAATCCTTAAAACGTGGAGGAAACTTTTCCTGCCTGACAAACACCTTCCCCAAAGATGGAAAAAAATCAGCAGGCAACCACTTTTCAATAATGAATGGATTAGGGATTCCCTCGGTTTCACCCTGCATTGTAATGAATCACCATGGAAAGGGTGGATAAGACAAGGAATTACAAGAATCAAAGATATCTGGGATACAGACACCAATGATTGGATCTCTCCCAAACTTCTACACAACGAACTTAAACATTGTTATGGAGTGGAGGAAAACCTAGATAAATTAACAGAGTTAATACCTCTTGATCGCGTAAGAATTCTCAAGAAAGGAAAAACACTCAAGGAAAGTGAGTGGGTTACCCTCCGTTAGGACCCTCATTTGGGAGGAAATATCATACTTCTTTCCTAAGACAAAGAGACCCTAATCTCCCTTTTCAAACTAAAAGAGGACAAAAAGGTTTCCCACTGCCCAGATAATGAAACAAAATGGGTATCAATATACAAGATATTTAAGATTAGAGTCCTCAAAATCGACTTGACTACATGGCTGACTTTTAGACATTCAAGCCCTATCGAGGACTTACTATTAGATCTAGCCACCTGAACATGGAGAACAAATACAAACCTGAAAAGGAATTACAACTGCTTCTTACACACCCTCTCGGTTAAATCAACCTACCGGATGATCAGACCAAGGATTAATTTGAAAGATTTAAGTCCAGATGGCAACATTTAAATTTTTGCAAGGATGATTTAAGTCCGATCCAATGGTTCAAAATTGTAAGATTCAAACCATCTAAAACTGCCTCATTGCAATGGCAAACAAAACATCTTTGCCTTCCTACAAAAGACTGGTTAATAAATAAAACCTCCCTAGAAAAATGAGTCATTGAGCCTTGGTGCAAGCTATGCAAGACCGTTTTTCCGAGTAGGAAAATCTCTGAAACTATAAAACACATATTTATAGCATGCCCTGGGGCGGTCTGGCTTTGGAGGTGGTGGGACTGCATCTGGGACCATCTAGAAACACAAGCTCAATGGTCGTGGGGTTTGAAAGCAATTCTGCTAGAAAAATGGAACCCTAAGCAATCTGACAATTACACACATAATTTGTTTATTATGGTAAGGCGAGCAACTCTCTGGGCCACACGGCAAAAAAATGTACTTTTGATTGGGAAGGAGTTAGGCTGGATGGCCCGGAATTCACCGACAATACCAGACAACAAATTCAAACTGACATATCTACTCATTGGGACAACTTTAAGGAAAAAAATCAATTTAATTCCTCAAAAGCTGATATAGGCAAATCAATATAAAAATTCAGTGGAGATTGACTTAGGGGGTTAAAAGGGGGAAATTGAAATGGTGGAATGGGAAGGTGAGGAGCGAAAAGAAGGAGAGGAGATCATCAGAAATTACAGGCCAAAGTTCAACGAATGGACCGTGGTGGATCCATCAATCCCCCTCCGCCCGATGCAAGAGTTTCCCAATCCATTCCTGCCACCCCAAAACTTCATTGTCCCACTTTTTTGGTATGGTGTTGTCTGACCAGTAAGAAAAGGAAGAGTAATCTAGGGATACGTCCTTAGCAGGGTGAAGAGGGCGAAGAGAAACTTTTCCCTCTCGTATTCCTGTTATTTAATATCAAGGGAGGCTGGATCCGACTTCCAGCAGGTGCAGCTCAAGGTTGGTTCTACATTGCTTAAATCCCGGTAGGTTGACAAAGTACAGTTCAACTTTTTTCGATTTTTTGGTGCAATAGGATGCTTACTACAGCCTTAGATTGTATAACCAATAGTGGGCCTGGGAGGTAAAAGGGGCAGGTGGGGGAAGGAAAGAACTAGTTTTTTGCACGAGGTATCTGACGCCTGGTTCAGGGTGAAGAGATTCTCTCCCTTCTTCCAATATCCTGCTTAGTCAATCCTCTGGTTTCCAGGACAATCAATGCTGACAATATTTCTCACTCCTTTTTTTCCCGATATACTCCAAATTCATTTTATATATAGGACACTGGACCCGTTTCCAAGTAGGTGATGCTCCCCACCAATAAATGAAGCCTCTCCCATGGTGCTAGTGGTGTTTGCTCCTACCAGCACCACTATCACTGGAGGGGGTGTTTCTTCCCCCCCCCCCCAGAAAAAAAAAGAGTTATAATTGGGCTATGGGCCAAGATACAGTTTTGAATTGCAGTTTGGGCAATGTATACAACCCAGCTTTTCGGCCAGGTAGGCTGCAATTGTGAACTGTACCTTAACCTATAATGCAATTATAACTTTTTTTTGTGACTCTACTAAAGTTACCCCCCCCCAATTTTTTTTTTTTTTTTTTTTAATAGGAACAAGGCTCCAATCTATTCGTGGGGAGCAACACGTGCTGGGAACCCGGGCCAGCGTCCCATATGGAAATTTACATAGAATTTTGAAAGTTTGATATACCGAGGCCATTACCCGGCTTTGGCTAAGAAAAAATTGAGCTACTTAGAAAACTACTACGACAAACTTCAGAAATAGGCAAAATTCAGAAAACGACTTAGAAACCCCCCATCAATCCTCTTTACCTCACTCCGGCAAGACTTACTGCAGTAGAGTCACCATCTTCGTTGTTGTTGTACCCTATTTCCATCCTACGAGCTAGCCCCCTCATTTGTAGGACGCTTGATATCCCACCATCTACTTCTCCCGCTCACCTCGTGTTTGAAACAATGCTATTAGGAAATGTATGCGAAACAATTGAGATGCCAGGGCAATTACCCGGCTTTGGCTGAAGAATCCTAAAAACACATGGGGATAGTCACAAACGGAGCACCACAAAAGTTATCAAAATACTCAAAGCCTTCAGAGACCCCAAACCCTCCACGACCCTCCAACTCTGTTTTATTTATTGTCGGGCTCTTCCAGGCCTCACACCCCCACCGTGCTAGGTTACAAGGCAACACGACTCACCCCAACTCCGACCAGCGTCGTCCCGACAGTAACCCTTGGTTGTAGTAACCCTTGGTTGTCCCTTGGAATGCTCAACCCAAAGCATCCGCAAATCTCTCTACCAGGCCTCATGCTCCTGCTATCAACAGGTTACAGGGCAACACCCGAGTACCGACCAATGTTGTTCTGGCGTCGGACAGCCACGGATCCATAAGCATAACAACATCAGAACAGTCTACAGTGAGTTGCTAGGAGCCCCAAGAATCCCAGAGCAATCTTAAAACCACCGGGAGCAACCGAGAGCAGCAGACTTTGATTAAAAAAGGAGTAAGAATCAACTAAGATTATCCGGGAACCGACATCAAGAAAACCACATTACCCCAGTGCTATTCAGCATTCCGGCCTACAACTACCCAATCCTAGATACCAAGCTCTACCAGGCCTCACATCTCCAACCGCTGGGTTACAGGGCAGCGCAACCCGCCCCAACTCCGGCCAGCGTCATCCTAGCAACAACTCACGGTTAGCCACTGGAATACTTTCCACCCTTGGCAATTCCCTAGATCTCTCTACCAGGCCTCGAACCCCCGCTTCACTCAGGTTACAGGGCAGCGCCACCAAACCCCAGCTCCGGCCAGCGTCGTTCTAGCATCCGACCAACCGTGAACCATTGAATATGATGGTATTAGCTCGTTGTCAAACGATCCACTAAACATCATCGCAGCCATGGTTTTAAGTTGTCTAGCTCCCTTCCCGCACTGGTCATGCTTGACGCACCCAAAACACCTAAGCACTCCCCCTTAATCCTACTCCGACAAGACTCGTCACAACGGAGCCATCATCTCGGTTGCTGCTATGCCCTAATCCCATCCTACCAGCTAGCCCCATCGCCAGCAAGATGCGTTGTATCCCTCTGTTAACTCACCCCTGCCGATGCGACCCCAACATGGAGGGGAAAGTTAAAGAATTGTACCCAATCCGAGTGAGTCTCTCCACAACCAGTGCGAAAAAAAGTACTAAAATTTAGGGTTTCAGACTCCACTCAGTCCATCAATCAGAACATTCAATTTCTATACGTCGAAAACAGAGTTTTCATCGAACAATCAGGGATTTTAAAATTGGGAACAAAATTTAGTAGCATACTTTCACAATCCAAAATCAGGAACATACTATTGTAAAATTATCAATTAAAGGATTACCGATTATGAAGTCATTGCGAATCAAGAGTCGAGAGATATCATTGAGCAGAATTGGAAAAACGAAGTCAAGGATCAAGAACAACCACTTAGGAATTGAAAATTCGCAAAAACAGAGAAATACTATTGGAAGAAATTTGAAGTTGATTAGGAATTTATCAAACAAAAAATTCAGGCGAGAACATAGCAATTGACCTACTCAAGCCTACAGAATGGTCATCCTCAAGAAGAAATTAGAAACCATGATCTAATCCAGAGAATCTTTTGAGATAGTGGGGCGAGGACTATTGCCTATGAAACAGATCTTCGTGACACCCACCTCTAAGTGGATGATACTGACATCCGCTGAATCAAGATCCTAACAACGTCCATCGCTTTCGCTGATTCTTCAAAAAATCTCCCACCGCTATTGCCATCTTTAACTTCGTCGCCCTGGTCGCCACATGATGCAACTCTCCTCCTTCCGCCCAAACTCACCTCCCACCACCTTCGTAAGAGAGGAACAACATCTCCCCTCCCCTGCTGGCCGCTATGCTAGGCAAACCCTAGCAACGACTCTTTTGCCAGCCTACGAAGGCACCAACTGGGCACCCCCCACCTCGAAACACCAAGTGGACTTAGCGGAGGGTGTCATAGTGCGTCCTTGCCAAACCCAGCGACGAGTTCCATGAAGGGTTCAAGCAACAAAGGTGTTGCAAATGCCGCTCAAAACGAGAAAAGAGAGGGGCGGAAGGAAAGGAGTTATGACGAAGGCACGCACCACGAACCGAGCTTGCTTCCTTGCCGATGTTGGAGTACGCAAGAGAGATGTGTAGAGGGCCCCACCAGATGTCGTACTTACCTCGCCGTCGTGTAGCCACCCTACAACTCACCCTCTCCAAACAACCAGCGCCGCCCAAACCCTCCTCCTCAATGCACCGATGCCATCCCACTTGCATCCAACCCTTCCCCAACTTCCAATGTCGCGCCGTACCAACGTGCCATCGCGCTTAGGGCCGCCAACCAGCTCGGACTGTGCACCGCATTCTGTGCCTTGGGGGCGCAGCGCTCCCGGTAGCGCTGCGCAACCACGGTAATCGGGAACTCACGTCGGACCCCCCCCCCCAAAACAAAAAAAAAGAACTTTGTATATTCTTAGGGAAAAGTTATTAACCCCCCCAAATGGGTGAAAAGTGCCGCAGGCCCCAAAATGATGTTTGGCATCATTTTTGCAGCCTGTAAAACAGTTTCCTGCCATTTTTACACAGCGGGCATTACCTACCCAACCAGGGTGCAAAAATGACAGGAAAAGTCATTTTGGGGCCTGCGACACTTTTTGCTCCATTTGGGGATAAATGATTACAAAGGTTTAGTCGCGGGGTGAGTTTATAACTTTTCCCTATATTTTTGGGTGTAAGCAGTGTGACTACGTGCAGTTCCTGGGACGGGCAAATGTCAGGGTTGCGATTGTGTCCTTTGTGGACACAATCCGCCCGCCACGGCCCGTGTGACCACACGGGTACCCAAATTCGCAAATTGGCGGTACCAAACGCCGCAAATATTTGCTACTTTAGGTCCCCGTGTGAGTATACCTATAGTCGGTAACGAATTAGGTCGGTGACCACCCACTCTCTGGTGCTTTGCCTTACTCCACAAGCCCGTGGCACCACTCACCAAGGGCCTCGCCACACCACTCTTGAAACGGAGAGATTTTTTGTTGCATACCGTAAAGGTGCAGACCAGACCAAGAACCGACCTTTCTCGCCAGATACAAGATAGCACAATGGAAGCCTTAGATACCAATGATCCGATCAATCAAGCTGCCATGCAGACCAAACATGCATCATCATCATTCCATGGTGTGAAGGGGGATGACGCTCACACGGGAAGAATGCGTCAGTCCCTGATCATGCATATACGAAGAAGAGGAGGATTAGACGAAGGGGAGGGGGAAGATGGAAATGTCGTCAACACCAAGTCTTGATACAGTCCCAAATAATCCCTCACCAAAGGTCTGAATCCCGATGCTGAGTCTGAACCCCAATGTCGTCAAATCCCAATGTCGCCCATATCTCTCTCTCTCTCTCTCTCTCTCTCTCTCTCTCTCTCTCTCTCTCTCGTAGCCGGTAGATACAGAGAAGTCAAGGGCCGATAGGGTGAGGAAAAGATGGTGGACTTAGAGGAGGAAGAAGAAGAACTCAATCTCTCTCTCTCTCTGTCCGATACTAACCTGTGAAGGTGGCGCCTTGCTGCRGGTACYGCGAAGACGAAGCTGGAGCTATGGCGCCGCAGGTGAGTATCCCTGGCCTCCGCCAACCATCTCTCTCTCTCTCTCTCCTACTAGCGCCCAGCGCTGAAGACTATTGCTATTGCTACTCCTCCTCCAGAGTCCCGCTGCCGAGTCCTGAAGACTACCTCGTGCCCTCTGCACGTGAAGTGCCTGGGAACTGCCTGCAACCTACAGGGCGGGTCAGCATTATATAGTGTTGGGCCGTCCGAGAGGCTGCTCGTGCCTATGCCAAAACGTGTCAGACCCTGGGGTTGGCGCTCCACAAAATAGGCCATAGTGGCCTGAGCTAAAACCCCGGTCTGGTACCTGAGTTTCAGGGTACCGAAACGACCCAGGGCCTGTAGGCCCTCGTTTTCAGGCTGGAAGCTGAAACGACACAGGGCCTGAAAATGGCCCGTCGTTTTCAGGCTGGAAGTAGAAACGACACAGGGTCTGTAGGACCCTCGTTTCAGGCTTTTAGGCTGAAAACGAAACAGGCCCTACTCCTACGGACCCTTAGTCTACCAGGTCGGGCTCTGTTGGGCCCGTGTGGTACGAAGTATGCCACACTCCCCCCTTCTTGAAAGACCGAGTCTACCTACGAGGGCGAAGCTGTCTGGTGGAGGGAGGGACTGAAGTCCGGGTGGGAGGCTGTGCAGCTTCCGTCGCTAGCCGTTTCTTCTCATAATGAGCATAGATGTCAGGAGCGGAGGCTTGCAAAGCTGCCCGGGAAATCCATTGCGTGTCGTCGGGGTCGCACCACTTGAATGTGACTTCGTACTGCATAGGCTTGTTGTCGTGCTTGCGATGCGTGATGACGCGATCGACTTCCTGATGGCCATCCATGGAAGGAGGGTCCTGCGATCGTCTTCCCGGTAAGTCGTCGCTCTTGGCTAGTGTATATGTGGCCAGCTTGGAGGCGTGGAAAACCGGATGCACCGTGAGATGCGGCGGGATTTCGATCACAAATGAGGGGCCATCGGGTTCATCACCTGCGGCTGATGTGACGGGCCATGGTCCAAACCACTTTGGAAGTAGCTTGCGGGATACATCCTGCTCTCTTCCGTGGAGACCCAGAAAGGTCGCCAGCGCGGATGGGGCATGGCACACGACGCCTGTTAGCTTGCTGCGGAGGTGGGCGAACAAGCGGCGTCGATGTCGGTCGTCCTTGGAAAAGGAAGATGAGCGAAGATGCGGCCTTTCCGGCCACCGTGGTGTAACTCGAACGGAGTCACGCTGATCGCCGGGTGCACCAAGTGTTGTAGGCGAATTCGATGTCGGGAAGGCGGTCCACCCCATCCTTCTGATCCGTACGGATGAGTGTGCGAAGCATTACTTGAGCGGTTTGATGTGCCCGCTCCGTCTGCCCGTCCGTTTGCGGATGCCGAGCCGAACTTGGTTTCATCTCGGTGTCGGACTCTTTCATGACAGAGGTCCAAAATGCCGACATGAAACGAGTGTAGCGGTCGCTGATGATGTCTTCCGGAACGCCGTGGCCAGAAATCCAGCCGGTGTGTAAGAGGCGTGCAAGTTCCGGAGCCGTGACGTAGTACTTGCAAGGAAGAAATCGTGCGTATTTGCTCAAACGGTCAATGACTGTGAGAATGTTGTCGTGCCCGAAGCGGTCCCGGGGGAACGGGCTAGTGACGTCCATGGCAATGGAGAGGTCGAGTTCCCGTGGAATAGGCAACAGGCGTAACTCACCATAGGGGTTGCGATTGTGGGGTTTGCTTCGTCGACAAACTTCGCAAGAGTCGCAATACCGAGTGACGTCAGTAATGAGGTCGGGCCACCGGAATCGCTGCCGAAGTCTTGCGATCGTACGGTCGACTCCGAGGTGGCCGGCGAGTCTTGAGGCGTGGTACTTGTCGAGAAGGCGAGTCCGTAAGCGACTGTCATGTGGGACACATAGTAAGTCCTTGTCGCGTGAGTGAAGAAGCAAGTAGCGATCGATGACGCGATAGTGGCTGGCCGGTGGGTGATCCGAGGATAGTTGCTCGTAGAGCGTGGCGTATTCCAGATCAGACTTGTATGCTCGCACAAAATGCTGATGAAGGGCTTCGTCGAAACTGAATGCGTGGTGAGTCACTGCGCAGAGATCTCTGATCGTCGCGAGAGAGCATTCGCGACTCGGTTGAAGAGGCCCGGGATATGTTTCGGTGTGAAGTCGAACTGATCGATGAAGTACATCCACCGAGCAATCGTGCTGCTCACCGTGTCTTGCGTCTTNAGAGAGAGAGAGAGAGAGAGAGAGAGAGAGAGAGAGAGAGAGAGAGAGAGAATGAGAGAGAAACACACACACACACACACACACACACACACATTCCGCTTCCCAATCCCGATCCGCTTCCCAATCCAGATGCTCTTCCCCTTCCCAATCCACTTCCCAATCCCGTCTTTGCCTACCTTCGCCAACCTCCGCCCCCCCCGCTTCCGCTTTCGCTTGCGCCCCCATCAAGGCCCTGCCACGTGGCAGCCCCGCTTCTCCCCACTTCTCCCCGGCAGCATCTTCGTTGCTTCTCCCCGCTTCTCCCTACTTCTCCCCGCTTCTCCCTACTTCTCCGCCGACCTCCGCCCGCCTCCGCTTCCGCTTCCCAATCCTGATCCGGATCCGGATCCGGATCCCGATCCTCTCCCCCCACCTTCAGCCAGCTCCGCCCACCTCCGGCCGCATTCGCCTACCTCCGCCCGTCTCCGCCGACCTCCGCCCGCCTCCACTTCCGCTTCTCAATCCCGATCCGACTTCCCAATCCGCTTCCCAATCCCGATGCGGCTTCCCAATCCCGATCCGCTTCCCAATCCCAATCCGCTTTCCAATCCCGTCTCCGCCTACCTCCGCCCGTCTTCGCCTACCTCCGCCGACCTCCGCCCCCAAGGCCCTGCCACGTGGCAGCGCTGCTGCACCGCTTCCCAATCCCGATCCGGATCCCGATCGCCGCTCCGCCCGCCTCCGCGTCAGCTTCCCCATCCCGATCCGAATCCCTATCGCCACGTGGACCTCTGCCCACTTTCGCGCATCTCCACGGACCTGGGTCCGTTTTTTCTTTTCCTTCTTTTACTTTTTTTTTTTTTTCATTATTTCAATCAATCAATCAATCAATCAGTCAATCAATCAATCAATCAATCAAGCAATCAAGCAATCAAGCAATCAATGAATCGAAATTGAATGATTGCTTGCTTGATTGATTGATTGCTTCGTTTTTTTTATTATTTTTTTCCCCATTGATTGATTGATTGATTGATTGATAGATTGATTGATTGATTGATTGATTGATTGATAGATTGATTGATTGATTGATTGATTGATTGGCCCCACAGGCGCACACACACACACACACACACATAGGTAGGATTTGTATATTTCCATGTTCTAGCGGAAGATTCATTCGATTTTGCTTTTTTTTTCCTTTGCGTTGATTGATTGATTGATTGATTGATTGATTGATTGATTGATTGAGTGGTGGGGGATGGGTCGCCCCACCCCTCGCCACCCACCACGCGCGCACACACACACAACACGTTCACACACAAATATTAAAAGGGCTCGGGAAAAAAAAACATACATTTTTTTTCTATTCCTTGATTGTTTCCTTAGGACAAAAAAAAAAAAAAAAAAAAAGGAAACCGTAAAAACGAAGAATACAACGAAGAGTACCGTGACAAACACGAGCAACTCCTTCTTCCGCGCATCATCAACCGAGTTGATGGGAGACACCTTTTGGCTGAAGTACTCAACCGGATGCCAATCTACTCCGCCGTGTTGTTCCAAAACTGCACCCATGCCGTAGCCGGAAGCGTCCGTAGTCACTCTCGTAGGCAAGGTGGGATCGTAGATACTCAAGACGGGAGCGAGGAGCAACGCAATCTTCAATTTGTGGAACGAATTGTGGACTTTGTCGGTGAACAGGACCTGTGGAGACTGCAATCTGGACAAAGCGTTGGTAGTACCCGGCCAATCCCATGAAAGAGCGAACCTCCGTGGTGTTGGTCGGTTCCGGCCAATCCTGAATGGCCTTGATCTTGTCCGCAAGCGGACGGATGCCTTGCGGCGTCACAAAGTGGCCCAAGTACTCGAGCTCTTGTTGTGCGAATTCGAACTTGGCTCGGTTGGCCTTGTACTTGGCCGTACGAAGCCTGTCCAAAACAACACGTAGATGCACAATGTGCTCATCCAAAGTTCGGCTATACACCAAGACGTCATCGAGGTAGATGAGCACGAACCAGTCCAACATGTCGTGAAACTCCGTTCAAGTTGTCATTGCCGCTTGGAAGGTGGTCGGGGCATTCGTGAGGCCGAATGGCATTACGACCCACTCGAAGTGTCCGTACCGTGTCTTGAACGCGGTTTTATATCGATCTCTTGGATGGATCTCGAGCTGGTGGTAACCGGCCTTGAGGCCCAACTTGGAGAAATACTTGGCGCCGCCCAAGCGTTCGAGAAGATCGTCGATACGTGGAAGCGGGCCGACATTCTTAATGGTTTGAGCATTAAGCTTGCGATAGTCAATGCATAAGTGTAGCTCCTTGTTCTTCTTCCGAATGAAGAGAAAAGGTGCACCGTAGGGCGAGCATCTAGGGCGAATCCAGCCCTTGGCAATGAGGTCATCGAGTTGCGTTCGAAGCACTTCGAGTTCCTCCTCGCTCATGCGGTAGATACATCCACGCGGAGGTACGGCCCCGTCTTCGAGGATGATCTCGTGACGAATAGGCCGATTCGGTACGATTTCGGCGGGGGCTTCAAAGAGGTCGGCATAGGAGTCAAGAAGCTGTACAATGTGTGGATCCGGTGGTTGTTCCGCCGCTGGCTCGTCGGGAGGAGGGAGGGCGTGCAAGAAACGAATGCCCATTTCCTCCACGTCGTTCCGTGCGATGGAGTTGCGAATGCTTGCCGCGGAGACCACGTGACAACCAATCAAAGGATGAGGTGGGGGGACCGTACATGGCACAAGTACCCCGTTTCGATCACGAATGTGAATGGTACGGCGGTAGAAGTTCACTGGGTGGTCCTCACTGCGCAGCCATGACATGCCCAAGATCATGTCGAACTTCGTGTCCAATATGTCAAAGGACACGGCCTCGCGTGCAAGCGGGGCGAAGTACACGGGGACGAAGTCAATGCACCGGTCAATGGACTTGTGCGTACGACCGTCGGCCAACGTGGCTTGCGTGGGCTGCGATTTCCTTCGAACGTGCGGCCCAAGGCCGGTGCGGGTCATGAAATTCTGGCTGATGTAGTTGCGAGCAGCTCCACAATCAATCAAGGCGCTGCAGGTCGCCTTCCCGATCTGAATGTGGACGTAGAGTAACGGTGCGTCGGTGCCGTCGTACCGTTGCGTGTCGTACTCGCGGTCAATCTTCGCAATGTACTTGCGAAGGTCAACAACCGTTACTCTATCTTCCATCAACGGAGCTGGTACTGCAGCGTGCAAGTAGTTGCGTAGCAGCCGTAGCTCCGCCATTAGGGCGTTGCAATGCGGCTTCGGCAAGGAACCAGATGGGGGAAGAGGCAACCATTGGAAGTCCTCCGGTGTCAATGTGTCGAGTTCCTCAAAACTAGACCACACTGACGAGTCCCTGAGTGATCTTGGCGAGGATGTTGGTTCACTTGGCGATGGTGATCAAGTCGCACACACAAATGAGTCTTGCATGTGGAGAGGTTGGTCCAACGGCGGGACCAGCTGGACAACATAATTTTCATAATCTTCGTGAAGACTGGCGACATACGCATGTTCCCCGGACGTGGAGGAGGTTGTTAGCAAGGCAACCGTTGTCGGGCGGCTGTCTACCAGCCGAAGGTTTTCTCTTTAAAATAAAAAAAATATTTTTTCCTTTTTTTGCTGTTTTTCTGCGTGGTTTCGACGTATGCGCGCATGTGGGTATGGTATTTAAGGATGTCCTCGGGGATCCGGGCCTTCGTACTAACCCTTCGATTGGCTGGAGTGACGGTCCGAACCTTGGTCGCAAGTAGGCGAGGGCGAATCATGTAAAGAGTGAAGTTTTCGGTGTAAATTTCTGAGCCTCCGGGGCTTTGTCCTGATCTTGCGACGGACGGATATGGCGGGTCGGATTACTGTTGCAAGCTGGCTCGCGCGGATCCCGAAAGTCGGCATTTTCAATACCAGAATCAGGGGAACAGGATCTGATGGTGGATTGTTGGGCAAGACGAGAAAAACCCGAAGATCGGGAGACCTGCAAGGAATCCGCGCTTCGGCTATGGACCGCGGTCCAACTACCGTGAGAATGGCCGACAGACTTKATTACGCCTAGCCGTAGGGCTCCGGTGGAGGGAGGAGGTACTTGGTGCCTTAGGTGAATAACCTCCAAGAAGGTCATGGACAGTTTCTTGAAACAGCCGCGCTTGCTGAGACCAGCGCGACCCCGACGTGGCAACTGCGCAATATCCTACGACGGTGTAAGCGACGGGAAATGGTGAGTTCCTTGTCGGCGGCTATGGGGCTCCTCCGGGCGATCCATAGGATCAAAATTGGGACTGACTTGATACTTTGATATGCTGGCAATCACAGCCGCGGGGGCTGAAGCGTGGTCATTACCTCGTGATGGCTAGGCGCCGCCGTGAGGGGGTGTTAGATCGGTTTCGATATATAAGGGTTATTTCGGTTTGAAGGCATGAGGTAGTCGCTTCAAACAAAAATGGGTCCAGGCCTGTCAAAAGAAGCAATGAAATGTGGGGCCCTCAGACCCTCGGAGAGGGGGCGTCAAGACTGCGAAGAAGCATGCGCGTCGAGGAGAACTGTAGTAGGTACCGTCTAGGTCGGCCTCGAACCGTCGGGCCCCCCGACTGGGCGAAAGATGACCCGGTTGAGCTGGGCAGGGCGTGAACAAGGATGTAAGGATTCAGAAGCAGCCGGGCAGCTGGCCGATTAGAAGACCTACAGGGGCGATCCGATCTGGGGCATGGAGAAGAGAAGGAAGGAATCAGTTGAGCAAAGGGGGACGACGGGCGCTGAGGATTCGGCATGCGCACGGCCAGTTGGAAGGCAGAAGTGGGCCACAAGGACCCCATGGAAGAGGAAGAGTCGTGTAAATCGTCGGAGCTGCAGAGAAGGGTGAGATTCAAAAGAGGGGGTTGCGGGATCGGCAATGCAGAACGTAACTGTCAGCAAAGGAGAGTGCGCCTTCTCTTCTTAGTAAACGTTCGTACGATCCTGGATCCAAGACTGCGACAAGAAGGAACGAACGGGGGAGAAAGCCGAGAAATGCAGGAAAGGAGGTTAACTTCGCGTGGCGGGAAAATAGAAGCTTCAACTGTTTCTTGCGAAGCATGAAACCAAGGAGTAAAAGCGGGAGTACTGATCGATAAAAAAGGGGGAAAGCGAAGAGGCGGGAACAGCAAAAATTTGCGAAAATTTGAAGAGTCAATCGGGACTGATGGGGGGAGGTACGGAGGTCACGATGATTGGAGGAAGGACACGGACTGAGGATTGATATGAGGAGGAGGAAGGGGGGAGGAAGTAGTATAAAAGGAGGGCAGGAGGTGAAGGTCAGGAGGACGCACGGGGGCTGCGACGAAGGGAGTCACTTGGGGCGCACGAGAGTTCGTGCTCGACCGCGTGCTCGGTCGGAAACACGAGCTCAAAAGAGAGAAAGGCGCTCGCGGAGAGAGAGAGAGGAGGGGAGCTCGTACGCGCCCGGATCGCTCGTGCGAACGGAGAGAGACTGCGGGAGGATACTGCGCTCGGAGGAGGGGTCCCTCTTCTTGGGCCGCGCACGAGCGAGTGTTCGACGGAGCGCCCGTCGAGCGGTTTCCGGGCAGAATCAGTGAGCGAGAGAAGGGGAGTACGGGGAGGGGGGGACGAGCGGAGCACGCTCTCATGCCCAGTGTGCGTGACGAACTGCGGGCCATTGAGCCCTGAAGAGAGAGAGAGAGAGTGAGAGAGAGAAAGAAGGGAACGCACGGAGAGATCGGGGAACGTTGGTACATCGCGTGGGCGGACACGCAAGGGAGGGGGGACGTCCGTCGCAAAAGGGAGCCATGAGCGCAGCGACATAGAGACCATACCCGGGAGCACGGTCCATAGCATAATAGTTGCGCACGCCCATCGCTCGTTAGCCCGGAGCCGCTAGCGCATACTCGAAGAGCGCTCGGAGTACATTGACTGTCACCGGCGATCGTCAAAACTAACGACGCGTGAAGGGGAGAGAGATAGTGGGTCGGGGTGGGGGAGACCTTCGAGAGGAAAAGAGAGAGAGGGGTGGGGAAGGCGAGCTGAGATATGAGCGGAAGACACTTCGTTAAGGGAGTGCTCGGTGGCATGCAGATGCAGCGGCTTCGCTAATGGCATGACAGGGCCATATCGCGCGGCGGCAACGGGGTTGCGCGCGAACGGAGGGAGGGCTTACTGGCGGAGTCGACGAGACTTTGCACACTTTCGGGCCGAAGAAGTGGCCGAGAGAATAGAGCACGGGAACAACGAAGTCCCGCGCGATTGAAGAAAAAGCAAGCTAGCCAGGTCGACAAAATTTTGTGCGGGAGTCTAACGTGCGGAGAGGGCAGGCCGACGGTGCTCTAAGCCTCTGAGCACGTGCGCAGGGGCAACTCAGTCACGCCAAGCCGCAGGGGTGACGCCTCTTTTCGCGCAATCGGGGGAGTGAGCCAAAGCGGCTACTTGGCCATTCCACGTGGGTATGAGCTGACAAGATGGTTGGAGGGGCCCGTGGGTACTCATGTCGTGATTAGGAGGGAGCTGATCTCTCTTTAGACGTCTGATGTTTGCTCCACCCCGGGACACCTGTCACTTCGGGAACCGGACTCCCGCTGCTTGCTTCATCATCACCTGCGCCATCGTCAACCAGAACGACAATACGGTA
>BFEA01000994.1:241944-256587 GCA_003427395.1 Chara braunii
GACTGAAGCCAAAGGTCTCGGCGGAGCTTCTGCCCCTCGCAGCAGTCGGGGTTGAGTCAAGATGCCTTCTCGCTGCAATCGGTCAGCATAGACCCGGACCCTTTTCACAAGAACCTCCAGTTCGATCTTTCCCGGAGCCACAATCGTGGTAAGCTCGTGCACTTTAAATTAGCTRTTYGCACCTAGTCTAGTCGTGGGGAAGTYGGGGGCTGGAACTKCTCYGCCTGCTCGATCTTCGAGCTGCAAGTCGAGCGCTGACARCGAACTTTAAAAGGGCAGCGGATAGGTCTGGCGAAGTWGGTCGCGAGACGAACCGGCTCGTCTCGGGAGTCTCAGAGCTGCARTAGGGCCTCCCARGAAAGCCTAACAAGTAGGACGCGAGGGCCCGTAAACAGTGGCCAAGACTACTAACGCCAAGGGTGGTTCGCAAGGTTACTCTGAGTGTCGGCAGGGGTGACCTACGAGAGAGGAAAAGCGAATGGTCAAGGAGAACGCTTGAAATAGCAAGCATTGCCGGACAAAGTGGCGCCGTTGCCGGGGATGAGCATTCCTCCCGCGGCCGCGGCCGGCTCAGCAGCGACGGGGTGAGGGAGGACCAGCGTGACAAGCAGCGGCGGAGTGAGTTTGCGGTGCTCTTTAAAATTTCGGCATCAAGTTCTTCGACACGCGTCTTCAAGGTAGTCTCCAACGGATTCTTGACGGTGATCACGTTTCTTCTCAAGCGACATCAGCGAGGGGTTTATTGGGGTGGGGTTTGTTGTTGGGTCTTGTTGGGTGCGAGGGGTTTTTGGGTGCGGGGGTTCGTCTCCTTGGCTTTTTGCAGGTCCGCTCCGACCCGCTTGCGATCTTGGCTCCCACTTCCGGCCCTCGAAGGGTAAACATGTCAGTTCTTTTTGAGTGCTTGTTTTTTTACGAGTGTTTATTTATGAAAATTTAAAAACGAAGGGGGAGCACAGTCTGCTTGAGGGAGCTGAATGAGGGTGAAGAACGGCGGAAGGGTGGGAAGAAGAACAGTCCGGGGAAATAGTGTAAGGGGGTGCACTCAAGGGGGAGAGAGGAGGAGAGAGAGAGAGGAGAGAGGGGTGCGAGAGGGTCCAAGGGCGCTGTCTATTTGGGACCCGAGGGGCTCGCCAAGTGTTCTTGATCCACACGGGTTGTGGAGGGCACCTACCTAGGGGCAAAGTCCCGCACGAGAAAGGGTGTCTAGAGAGGGGTTAGGGGCTTCGGTTCTCGACCCGCGGGGACTGACAACGGTTCCTACTCCCGCAAGGGAGCGGGACTCTCAAATGGGGCCAGTTCGGGACTTGGGGGAGAGGAGAGTGGTGTTACGGGTACCGGGGCGAGGGGGAGAGAGAGGCACACCTACCCATCTTAGCGGGGGCGTTATAGAAGAAGGGGGTACTTGGGGGACCTTGGACGAGGGATCGGAGGCCGACTCCTGGGTGGACCGGTGTCTAGCCGATTTCTCGGACTCGGATCTGGGGGACTATTGGGACTACGATAACGAATATTGAAGACTCAAGGTACGTATACTTATCTACCTAACTTGAGAGGCTCTTCCAAAACTCCGCTCTTCCCACACCATTTTTTTTCTGAATCCCCGATTTTCCAGTGATTCCAAGAGAGAAAAGAGGCAGCAGGAGACGGAAAAGGAAGAAGGGAACGAAGTGCGAAGAGTTCGCGATGAGGAGAATGCGGAGGGAGTAGATCGGCTAGTGATTTCTGATACATAGGGGGATCTTGTCCTGGGACCCGGGTAATTCCACGCTTGAGGTGGGTCGAGTAGAGGCGTGGTGCCGGATAGGCTAACTTAGGACTAGAGGTCGGTTCAGTGGGGGACCTAGGGCCTGGGTGTGTGACTTCGGTCCGATTCCGGGGAGGGGGTTACCACCCTTCCTCGGGGATAACCTGTGTCCTCGGCTAGTCTCTAGGCCTGGAGTGGGGGGGAGTCTCTCAGCGGGGGAGGACAAAAAGGTAGCCGAGTGAGAAGGTGCTCCTTCTCTGGTTCATTTGATCCTTCTGAGCTCACAGGCTTCTCCTCCTCGCGGGATAGAGGTGGTCTCTCGAGTGGCCAAAAAGAAGTAGGAGCTTAGGGAATTTTCCTTTGATTATACTGTACGAGCCTAGAAGTCGTTCCAAAATGGATTAGTGTGTGTACGCACGGAAGTGTTGACGCGTGATGTTACTCCTTTAGGCTATGGACGGGGGACTTTGATGTAAGTGTCTATGTAGAGAAGGGACAAGATCAAGGAGAGGACTTCCTTCGTGGCTGGGAAGAGGCGATAGGCCACTCCCGCTGTTCGCGGGGGGAATTGAGGGGTTACGGGTACAAATATTTCTACTCTCTAGGGTATCGAACCTACCCAAGAGGTGGTCGCCCGATGCCGGTAATTCCAGACGCTTATCTCGATGGGTCGGATGAATGGAAAGTGCTTGTAGGGATTGTGGAGAGAGTGGTGAGAGCAGCGAATACATGAGCTTGAGGCCTTTGGAGTTTGAACCCGCAGGAATTAGTGTAGGTGATCGAGGCAGGGTAAACGTGTGGTGCTATACCTTCTACTGGTGGACCGGCCACTTCGATATAGCCTTGTACGTAGAAGAGGGTGTTGACAGGGAGGCAGGATATTTAGATAGCTGAGAGGAAGCTATCAGTCACGCACAGCTCAAAAGGCAACTGTTGGGGGCTTACGCAATTAACTACTTCTACTCGTTGGGGTGTAGGACGTTTTCACGAGGAGGTAGGCCTGTCCCCACTATTTCGGACGCTTTCCTGGACGGGTCGGACGATTGGAGGGCGCTGGTTCAAATCATAGACGAGATAGTCCAACGGGATGGTTAGGATTGTCGAGGGTACTGAGGAAGAAGGGTTCGGATAGAGAAGGCGGATTTAAGCAAAGACAGGGAGTGCTTCAGCGTCCCCTTAGACCACCGCACAGAGAGGTATATAGCCGATCGCGAGAGGGGGTTAGAGCTAGAACGAGGGGTTTTTCTTTGGGCTCGTTTCACGGTAGGAACTTGGGAGGGGGACAGGTGGTCCCGGAACAGGCCCCAGGACGGGAAGAGACCCAGGAGAACGGTGATCCGTGCGGAGGGAACTGTCTACTTAAGTAAGGAGGCCTGGGTCGATTACGTCACACATTTGGTCCTGGGGTGGTACCGTGCGGATCATTGGGAGGCACGAGCGGGTCCGATTTTGAGGAAGATCTTTGAGGCTGAACCCCTTAGACACTGCCCACCCGTTGCGGTGAGGGTGACCTGCGCGCGAGACGA
Organism: Chara braunii; assembly: GCA_003427395.1. Taxonomy (NCBI): domain Eukaryota; kingdom Viridiplantae; phylum Streptophyta; class Charophyceae; order Charales; family Characeae; genus Chara; species Chara braunii. The sequence goes on from BFEA01000994.1 coordinate 245,215, forward strand.
AGAGTACCCCCGCGCCACAGGGTGCGTCAGGACCATATTCCCATCATTCATTTTTCGAAGGGTGAGCGGGAAGGAGGAGCGGTACGACAGGGTTGTGCGGTCCATAGTGCGGGAAAAGGGGTGGCAGCTATTTGTTAGGTCACTCCATTGGTACTACACCTATTGCGTGGATAACCCGGTACCATACGGGGTGCCGGGATCTTTAGGGAGTCTACTCGGGACCGCGAGGGAGGCAGGGACTACGGGTACCAAAGAGTCTTCGGGGTGCCACAAAGAATTTTCTAAATGAATGGTGTTCCACGATACAGAGCGGGGATGCTTCTTAGAGTCCTCTTCAGAGGACCGTGAGGCCCTTAGGTTGATCCCTAGCAACGGTGAAGTCCCTGATTGGGAAAGGATAGAAAGGGGGAGGTCCACGGTTAGTGCGGAATTCGTGTGGGTAGAATCCAAAGAAGTCAAAGCCCAAGGTCTTGGGCGGAGTCTTGAAGTAACCGCGGTTATTTTCATCGCACCGGAGGCTTGGGCGAAGCTTGTAGTACCCCTAATTCTAGGACAAGGGGGTGGGCTGGAAAAAACTATTGCGAGAGGCGAGAGAAGTGAGAGGGGAGTGGATAAGCAGGGTTAGAGAGCGATTTGCGTTCGTGTCCGTGGAAAGGGAGAGATTCGCGAGGGAGAGAGAGCTTTCAAGGTCAAGTTACCCGTTGACTGTGAGGGTGCCGTCTTGCCTGTTCCCTAGCGCAAACGAGGGAAAGATAGTGTGTCTTCTAGAGAGGGGTAGGAGTTTGGGTCTTACCTTAAGGGCCCTATGGATACTATATACGCACTGCATCGATCAGGGTATTCCGCCGCGTAGGAAACTCTGGGGTATTTTCCGGAGACTAGGGTCTCTAGAAAAGCCCTTCACTCTCTCTCCGGAAAAATATCGCAGGTGGGTCTTTAGAACGATGATAGGAGATGGTGAAGTTCATGCTCAGTGAGAACGGGGTGGTCGAGTCGATAGAGGCCAGTGCCGCCGAGAAGTTTTTGATTTCGGGAGACCCTCAAGTGACTCCTTATTGGATAAGCGTTGAGAAGGGGGGATTGATCAGAGAAGGGGCCTACGTGTGGGTTCGAGCGCGAAGGCTCACTTGGAAGGAGGGTGTGGAAAGAGAGGGCCCACCCGACCTCGGTCGCTTCCTAGAGATCCGGGCAACAATTTTTTTCGACGAAGAGAGGTGGACCGAAGTTTGGAGGTCGCTAGTGTCCTTCGCCGAGCCCGGAGAGGTCCATCGCGCGTCCGGGGTCCTCCACGCTAACCTGCCCCGGTTCGTCGCCAGTTCATTCCTAAGAGACCCGGAGGAGAGGGTAGTAGCAGTGCTTAGGGTGGCTCAGGAATCCGGAGTGCGGGCTAAGGGGTTGTTATGGCTTTATACTCGATGTGTGGACACAGGAGTTCCCCCAAGGAGTGAGCTATCCGCCGTATTCGGGAGATTGAGAGAATTTGAGTTGAGAGAATTTGAGGGACTCCGATCCCTCGTCGCGGACGTTCCGTACGTCCGTCTCTTCGGTGAAGAACAGGTGTCTAACCGAAGGGGTTTCGAGGACCGATGATAAGAGGGATACCGAGAACTCTCTGGGCGTCTGTAGAGCCCGTTGAGGATACCGGGGAAGTTGTCAGTGTCACCCTGCCTAGGGCCCGATTGACTGATCCGACTAGGACTCTCCTGTGAGAAGAAGGGGAGATCCGGTGCGGTAAGGCGTTCATACGATTTGCTGTGAGTCCCCAGGGGGAGGTTGTAGTGGGAGAAGCCCGAATATTCCTTTCGAAGGAGGGCTTTGTTGAGATAGTGCGTAGCTTACGGATTGGGCAGGACCCTCTCTGGGACGCTCGAGCCATGAGAGGCCGGCTAGGGGAGTTAGTAGAGGAATTGAGACCTCACGAAGAGTGCGACGAGGAATATCTAGTGACTTATGGGGGTTGGGAAGAAATACCGCGGTTCCTCTCCAGCGAGCCAGCGGAGGTCCCCCGTTTCGTTTTTGAGCGGGTTTACCCCTCCGAGGCTGTTAAGAAGGCGGTAGGAAGAAGGGTTTCCATCCTAAGTCAGTTCAGGTTCACGGGATCAGACCTTCACACCTTGTTAACTTGGTGTTTTCGGGATCCCTATAGAGACGATTGGTCGACTCTAGAGGACCAGGGTTACGCATTTGAAGGGTGGGGTCGACACACGAGGAAGTCTAAGATATCGTGGAGGTACCTAGGTAAGATCTGCGAGGGAGAGCTGGCGGGGTTGGACCCCTCTGATTTGATTCGGATAGCAATTGCGAGTCGACGACGGAGGTTAGGGGATGACCGAGCCGGACCTTGAGGAGCTTGTGGGATTGGAAAGAGTAAGGAAAGAAGTTCACCGGATCCTTGCTCTGTGCTGGGAAGAAGAAAGGAGGGCTAGGCCCGGGTCCTTAGCCAGGATCAAGCTGCTTCAGACGACCACAATCGCTATCCTCGACGAGGTCACGATAGACCTTCTCTCGCGGTGAGGGGATGAGAGCCTCGTTCGTCTCTAATAGAATTCGTTGGGAATTAGAAACCTACGAGGACGGTAGCGAGGTTAGGATCAAGGGGGGTGTCGAGCTTAACCCGGAATTGGGAGAGGACCGGGTGGTCCGCGCCGAAACAAAATTTCTAGTGGAAGTCTGAAGGCTGGCCTTGTGGAAAAAGAGAAGTTGGACCACGCTAGCTACCTTTTCAGTCCACATTAGAGACGCAAGTGGCGTGAGATTCTCTAGAACTTGGAGGGAGTCTTTGCTGGAAGTAGAGAGAAAATTCGAGGAGGACTCTAGGTATCTAGGAACACCGCTAACATCCAGGACACACCTTGTGGAGACCCGATTTTGGGATGGAACGGGCGAATACGAGGAGGCTTTGCGCCAAACTCTGAGAGGGGACAGAGAGACCGGCCGTGCTAGGTGCGAGGATTCATTGGTCGAGGCCGCCGCGAGGTTGGCAGGCGTGAGGTGAGGCTCCTATGATTAGATACGAAAAGGGGGACTCGTACGGTACCTTGGATAGGGTTTTGACGTGGGGAGGGGGATATGGAGTGACTCTCCGTAGAGTTAGAGGGGAAGGGGAGGTAACTACCGAGTTCTTCGAAATTTACGAGCAGGAAACAGTGGTCCGGTTCTCAGTAGCGTCTGTGGGGAACAGTTGCACGAGAAAGGCGGAAATTCTTTTGTCCCCTGACGCTCGGCTAATCTTCGCAACTGAATTAGCGGAAGGGAAAGATCCTCTAGGCATCGTCGAAAGAGCCCTAGAACGAGTGAAGAGATTGAGGAGAGTTGACACCAGGAATCCCGTGATTGATAAGGTAGAGTACCGGGGGAGGACGGAAGTTCCAAGGGCAGCCACGTGAGAACTTGGACCATCCCTACCTGGGTCTATCAACTACTCTATGCTGACGACGAGATCGTGAGGAGAGTCCGATTGAGGGGTCAAGTGATAGAAAAATTCCCTCTGGGTGAAGGAGGCCACAAACTATTCACCCAGTGCTGGGAGTCAAGAGAGGACACCGACTTCGAGTGGTGGGCACGCGCTGGAGAGTTCATCAAGCCTCTGTTCTCCGGGCAAGCTGGCGATATGGACAGGGATTTGACTAGGAGGTGTGCGCAAGAAGGGGTTAGGGGCATCTCGGACCTAGAGATCGCGAATCTTGCATTGGCAGCCAGTGAAGAGAAGAAACTGAGGGATTCTTGATAGACGGTAACTAGTGAGGAGTCGGAGGGAGAAAGTGCTGCCGAGGATTCTAGTGAGGAGAAGGGGGGATCGGAGGAGGAGAAGAACTCGGAAGGAAACGGGGACAGTAGTGAGGAGAACGAGCCGGGAAGTAATGCGAACGATACTGAGGGAAGCGACTAGAAATTGCCAATAAGGGTGCATGGAGAGTGGAGTGGGGGCTGGTCTCCCTAGTCCGCCGGAAACCACTGAAAGAAGGGGGATGGTGAAGAGCCCCGAGTTGGGGGCCAGTCTAAGTAGGGTGGTGGAAGAAATGACAGAGGGGGCGGAGGCGCTAGATAAGGCCGAAGGGGGGCCGAAAATGGCTCCGGGGGAAAGACAAGCCTCGGAGGGGCAAAGTGCTGGCACGGAAGTGCGAGTGCACAGGGATGTGGGGCCGCGGGTGCCGGTAAACGAAGGGGTAGCCGAAGCCGCGAGAGGCATTCCGGTTGAGTTCCGGTGGGCTGACCTAATGGATGCGGAAGCAAGGTTAGAGGAAACACGAGAATTTCCTAGAGATAGAAAAGGGTATCGACCACTTAGGGGAGAGGAAGAAGAGTGTAAGGACAGGAGGGACTTGAGAGAGGGGAGGTCAGCAGAGGCCTGCGGTCGGCCGCGGAGATGGGTCGAAAGGGTTCCGGAGGCCGTCACCAGTGAAAGACAGGCCTTAGTGGGACCGAGAACTGACGCCGAGATGCGAATGCCTGCGCGGGAAGGAGCGATCGAGGGCTCGAGAGGCCTTCCTATCGAATCTCGGTGGGGGGACTTACCAGATGCAAGAATCGGAGAAGCCCTAGAATTTCCAAGAGAGAGGGGAGGGTACCGACCACATGAGGGAAGCGGATGCTGCGTGGGCTCCCGACGAGATAACGGGCAGGAGTCAGGGGGTGGAGGCCTGGAGAAGCTTTAGGGGGCAGGACCACACTCGGTGGGGAGCGGACTGGCCGGATGAGTGGGGCCGCTATGGGGAGGACCCCTGGGAGCCACCAAGACCTCGAGGCCGGGTAGAGGAGCCTGATCCCTCGCGGTACAAGCCATACGATCCGGCAACCGATGGGCCTATGGAGGGTCCCTATTTTCGCCGATACGACAACCGACGAGTCCCCTATTATGACGTCAACCTGAGTCTAGAGGCGCTTTTCTTCGACGGAAGAGATGTAACTAGGTTCGTGGAAAAGTGGGAGAGTTATGCTTACCGTAAAAAATTCTCCGAAAGAGAGTGGATCGACTATTTTATCTAGCACTCGGACCCCGAGTTAGACACCGCGATCCGGGCTATCTACCCCTCGGACGGTCGGTGGAGGACCTTCAGGGCAAGCCTATTGCAGACTTTCGCCTGTGATGACCCGATCCTGACCGTAGAGGGCTTGCGACGAATTACAAGGGGGGAAAAAGAGAGTTTGGTGGCCTTCACCCGTAGGTTCAAGTGCCTGTCCCAGGTCCTAGTGGATAGGGGCATGCTGTCTGAAGTAGATAGGTGCGTGATGTTCATGCTGCACCTGCCCGAGGAAAAGAGGAAGGAGGTCCTTGAGAAGGCCCCGAGGGATTCGGCCAATTTCGAGAAAGTCGTCGAGGTAGTTTTCACAGTGGGAGGAGTAGACGTAAGAAAATACATGAAGGAGACCTTGGACATGGCTCTCCATAACATGCGAGGGACACAGAACGATGGTCCAAGGGGGAGCGATAGACCGCCCCCTGGCCCACCTGTTCCCCGGTTGGGAGAACGGCCTACCGGATGGAGAAACGAATCGAGTGGCCAAGGAGGTTGGAAGAATGACCGGGAGATAGGGGGGAATCGTGGTCCCGATTGGGGGAGTTCCCATTGGAAGGATGCTAGGGATGGAAGGTGGGGAGACGCCCCTCCAGCAAGGGCTTTAGGGCCGCGACCGGAGGTTAGGGCACCACCACCGCCGGCGCCACCACCACCGGCTCCGCCTGCGCCTATAGCGACAACAGCACAAGGGGGTCCGCGCACCAATAATCCCCAAACTCGAAGCAGGTGTGTCTACTGCAATGAAGAAAATCACATCAAGAGGGACTGCCCTTATCTCACGGACGCTTTAAGATTGGGAATTTGGGAGTGGTCAAGCTAAATGAGAACAAGTGGGTTGTGTGGGGAGATAGCGGAGAAGCGGTCTCCTTTTACCCATCGATGAAGGTGAACGTGGACAAAAGGGTGGCCCTTCAGGAGGTTAGACTAGGAAATAAATCGGAATTCAGAAGCTCCTCCAACACTACTCACATCCAAATGGTGGAGTCACCGGGAGGGTTGTCCATTAGGGAACCCCAAGTATCAAGCATTAAGTTCATAGATACCCAGCCCGAGGAAGAGAGGCCCTGCCTAAGGGTAAGGACGCAGGTCGGGGCCGAGACATCCGAGAACCAAGCAAGCGTGACGGAAAGTACGGAAGTAAAAAGCGGCGACAATGACCAGCCAATGACCGATGCGAAAACGGTGGAGGAAAAGAAGAAAGAGCCCACCTCGCCGAATTCGCCTAAGAAAAGGGGGCCCAAAAAGTTCGAAATGAAATGCACTCTGGATGAGATAGACACGGTAGCACCCCTTAGGAGAACCCTGATGCAGCCTATGCAGTGCACACTTCTGGAATATCTAGCCGCAAGCAAAAGCGTCAGGGAAGAGCTCCTAAGCATCACAAGAAAGGTTAGAGTCCCGATCGTTGGGGGACCCACGATGCCGGTAGAAGGCCCAGCCAAGGAAGAAATACAGGTCTCCCGCATTACCTTGGAGGAACTACCTGTCAACTTCTTCTCGGGAGAAGAGGCCAATAAATTCTATGTGTTAGGTAGCCGCCACCTCCAGGCGGTGGTAAGTGGGAAAAAGATGAGGGCTCTAGTAGACAATGGGTCCGAGTCTACGGTATGCAGGGACTCCATCGCGCGAGAGCTGGGCTTGGAGATAGATCGAGGGGTATCAATGTCGATGGTGGTGGCCGATAACAAGCTGCAACCGGCGGAAGGGGTGTGTCATAGCCCCGTGATTGAGGTAGCTGGTGTAGAGGCCACGGTTACAATCTTTCCGGTAAAAGAATGCTCCTCCGAATTGATCATCGGGAGGACCTGGCTGAGCGCGGTACACGCGACCACTGTTGATTTGCCGGATGGAAGTCAGACCCTCTCGATCCAAAGTCCTGATGGAATCCGAGTGGTCCTAAAGACCGTGGACGCACAAGATGAACGAAACTGGACCAGCCTTGCTAGACGCAAGGGGAGCCAGTCGAGGGTGTGCCGAGTCCGTCTAGAGGAGGGGCCCTTGGCGGATAGGGGACCCAAGGGGTACCAATTGGAGGTCGAGGACATGGGGGATAGGATTGTGATTAACGGTGTGGGGTACGAGAAAGAGGACGAGGAGGAGGAGTTCGGTGGGTGCGTGAGTATGTCTTTTTTGGAGGTATCCCCCTAGCCGGCGGAGTTAAGAAGCACAAAACCGTGGCGGAGAAGGTAAAACCCGCCGCGGTCAGCCGGGATAGAACGGGGGAAGCTACAATATCGGAAGATGAGATAGTCGATATCATCCGGAAGAGGAAAGAGACGGAAGGGCAAAGGATAACGGCCGATAGACTGGCCAAAATGGATATAGGAGATAAAAATATCATGGAGGAAGAAAAAGGGTTCATAGCGAGGACCTTAAGGGGGTGCGATAAGGCCATTGCCTTTGATGACTCGGAGAGAGGGAGAATCGACCCAAGGTATGCTATGCCGGCTCGGATCCACACGGTCCCACACATGCCCTGGAAGGATAGGCCTCAGTGGAAGTACGCTCAAAAGGAGAAAGATGAAATAATAGCGTTTATCAAGGAGAAGATCAGAACATTCGTCGCGGAGCCTTGTGAGAGTGCATACTCCAATAAGTAGTTCTTTATGAGAAAAGGGGGTAGCAACAAACTAAGGTGGATACAAAACCTTCAAAGGACCAACGCGGTCACTATAAGGGATGTGGGGTCGATACCGGAGGCAGATCTACTCGCGGAAGGGTCGGCAGGTCGTTCGATATACTCGATCTGTGATCTCTTTTCGGGGTATGATGAGATCCCCTTGGACTACCGCGATAGGCATATGACCGCCATGCATACGCCTCTAGGGCTGGTCCAAATGATGGTGGTACCCATGGGGTGGACTAACGGGGTGGCCGTGTTGCAAAGGGCCATGATCGTCATCCTCAAGGAATTCATACCGGAAAAGGTGGAAGTCTTCCTGGATGACTTCCCGATAAAAGGACCGGTCGAAAGGGATAAGACGGAGGTCTTTCCAGGAGTAAGAAAGTACGTGGCCGACCACATGAGTGACGTCAGAAACGTCCTTGAGAAATTGAATGATGCCAACCTCATGGTGAGCGGGACTAAGAGTCGTTGGGGCGTGTCCTCCATCAAGATACTGGGGTTCATTTGCGATAAGGAGGGGCGGAGGCCCGATCCCGAGAAATTTGTAAAATTGATGACTTGGCCATCGCCACTCAAGACCATAACGGAAGTCCGACAGTTTCTAGGGGTTGTGGGATACCGGAGAATCTTCATAAAAGCCTATGGAGAGAAAGCAGAACCCCTTAGAAGACTCCTCAGGAAATCGGAAGGATGGGTTTGGGAAGAAGAACAAACAGCGACCATGGAAGCCTTGAAGGGGGAGTTCCGAGAAGATGGAGAGGTCCTAGGAGTCCCGTTTTTCGAAGACGAAGGTCGCCCGTTCATAGTATCCACGGACGCTGGACCTCATTCAGTGGGGGGCCTCCTGTCACAAAAGAATGGGGAGGGGAAAGAGAGACCGTTGCGATTCGAGAGTCGGACCTTGAACCCCACCGAGAGAAATTATAGCCAATTCAAGAAGGAGGTGTTGGGGGTACTGCATTGCCTAAAAGCCTTCCGTCACTACCTATACGGACGGCGATTTCTCCTAAGGGTGGACCCAACAGCAGTGGTCGCTGTCCTCCAAAAAGATTTCTCACTAACAGATCCGACCATCGCACGCTGGATGATCCATATTAGGCTTTACGACTATAGGGTCGAGAGGATATCGGGGGCCAAGAACCAGGTTGCGGATGGATTGTTCCGGCTTCCCATTCGAGAGGAGGACCTGCCTAGGCTTAAGGAGGAAGAAGTGACAGAGGCCGAAGAGGAGATAATGAAAGTCGCTGCTAATAGGGCTCAAATAGTGGGGGCCAGCCGAGGGGAAGAAGGGGGCCCAAGGACTTTTCTCGCAAATCTCTACGACGGGAAGTACCGAGACATAGGACTGTACTTGGCCGGAAGGGAAGCAGGGACTGAAAGAATCCAGGAAGAGGCACTGGGGTATTGCCTGCGGGGAGACCATCTCTTCAAAAGGCCCACCAGGTTTGCGATACCCATGAGGGTACTGTGCGATCCAGAGGAGAGAAGAGCGGTCATAGAGGAACTCCACGACGGGGTCGTTGGGATCATAGGGGGGTGAAGGGCACTTTCGATAAGGTCCGTAGGCTTTATTGGTGGGACGGACAATACACGGAAGTAGAAAAGTACTGTTCGACGTGTGATGCTTGCCAGAAGAGGGCGACGGTTCGATACAAAGAACCCTTAGTTCCGTCGCTTCCCACGGTTCCCAGCGAGAAGGTCCATGTGGATTTGGTGACCATGCCGAAAGGGGTTGGCGGGCTTCGGTATATAATCAACGTCCGAGATGACCTCACAGGGTTCGTAGAAGCAAAGGCTATTAAGAAGAAGACGGCAGAAGAGGTGAGTGAATTTCTCCTGGAGTATATCGCGCGGTATGGGTGCATCGGGAGAATAGTCATGGATAGGGGCGCTGAGTTCTTGAGCCAAAAGGTGAAGGGGTTATTGGAAAAGGCGAGAATAGGGGCAGCCTATACGACCGCATATCACCCCCAAAGCAATGCACCGGTAGAAAGGGGCCACCAGACGCTTGTGGACGCTCTAGCGAAATGGTGCAAAGGCCGCTCGGAACAATGACCGAGATATTTGCGGTACGCGGTCTGGGCCGATAATATCACGGTCAAGTCCAGTATGGGGTACCCTCCTTACACCCTTTGGTTCGGTAGGCATTGTCCCCTACCCATCGAATTCCACATTGACACTTGGACGAGTATCTCGTGGAAAACCAACATGTCTAGGGGTGAAATGTTGGAGGCAAGGATACAGCAGATAACCGAAAACTTGGATACCAGAGTAACTACAGCCAGTGAGAACGTCGAGAGAGAGAGGGTGAAAGGAAAGGATAGGTGGGACAAGAATCTACGGGTCCAAAAGATGCCAATAGGGGTTAACTACCTGGTACTAATGTACGATTCGTCGCTAGAAAAAACCTGGAGCCGGAAATTGGCAAACCGGGGGATGGGGCCGTATAGGATCCTGAAGAGGTTGGATGGGGGTGCTTACATACTTGCGGAATTAGATGGGAGTAGGCTACGGGGCCCTATAGCGGGGGCTCGTCTTAAAATCTTCCGACCGAGAGGGACCCTTGGGGAAGAGTCGAGACAGAAAGGAAAGGGAGCTATTGACACCGAGGCGAGCATAATCCACGAAAAAGGGGAGACCTCCAAACAAGGAGCCTCGTCTCGACCCCCAAAGAAAGTGTATAGGGTTCGGAAAACTGCCCTACCAAAGACCCCTGGGAAGAAGAAACGGCCGAGGGAGGATGACGGAGATACTGACCGATTGGGGAAACGCAGGTTGAACGAAAGGAGGAATGCTCCGAGAAAGGCCCTGAGACTCAAACGTGAGAGAAAGGAGAGAAAACGAAAGAGAGAAAGGCGCGAGAAGAGGATGACGAGACGGAGACGGGCGTAAAAAGGGGGAGGGGAATGGTGTACCATAGTTAGGAAAACGTGTTCCGGGAAAAAGTGATATGTTGAAGGGAGAGTTGTACCATAATATACCATGGTTAGAGAAACGGGTATCGTGAGGGGCAATGAGTCGTAGTCCCGAGAGGATATTGTACCATAGACCGGTGTCATAGGGTGGGGATGTGTCTTGAGCCATGGATGGCGTCGTGACGAAATAGTAGGATCAAGTCCGGTAAATGGGTTAGAACGGAAGAAACTTTTCATGGGTAAACATTGGATGAGGGGGAGTGGTTAAAAAGAAAGGGGTCACAAAAGAGACTCGCCGGGGACGACGAGAATCTGGGTGTGGGCTGGTTGTCGGGCGGCTGTCTACCAGCCGAAGGTTTTCTCTTTAAAATAAAAAAACATTTTTTTCTTTTTTTGCTGTTTTTTTGCGTGGTTTCGACGTATGCGTGCATGTAGGTATGGTATTTAAGGATGTCTCCGGGCATCCGGGCCTTCGTACTAACCCTTCGATTGGCTGGAGTGACGGTTCGAACCTTGGTCGCAAGCAGGCGAGGGCGAATCATGAAAAGAGTGAAGTTTTCGGTGTAAATTTCTGAGCCTCCGGGGCTTTGTCCTGATCTTGCGACGGACGGATATGGCGGGTCGGATTACTGTTGCAAGCTGGCTCGCGCGGATCCCGAAAGTCGGCATTTTCAATACCAGAATCAGGGGAACAGGATCTGATGGTGGATTGTTGGGCAAGACGAGAAAAACCCGAAGATCGGGAGACCTGCAAGGAATCCGCGCTTCGGCTATGGACCGCGGTCCAACTACCGTGAGAATGGCCGACAGACTT
>BFEA01000994.1:266808-282204 GCA_003427395.1 Chara braunii
CTCTTTTTTTTTTTCCCGCCTGCCACGGCAGAGCTGTCTAGGCCACACTCGTAGCAGGCCCTCCCAGTTTTGGCTCGTTTCCCCAGGGCGGTGGTCCCACTAGCAGAGAGGGTAGGATCCAGCTCCTGAATCTGGATGTGTTTTATGCAGAGATGCAGAAAAGCAGTTCAATCTCCATTTCCTGCACATCTCCATAACCTCGTCCAGATTCGGGCATTTGATCCGATCCTCTTTGCTAGGAGGACCATGCCCCAGGGGTGTGGCCTAGGCATCGTAGCCGTAGCCCAGCCACGGGAGTGGCCTAGACATCTCGGCCATGGCCCAGCCATGGTCGTGGCCAAGACATCTCGGCCATGGCCCAGCCACAAGTGTGGCCTAGACAGCACGGCCGTGGCACAAGCAGGCGCGGAAAAAATAAACAAACAACAAACAAAAAAAAGAACACGACCGCCACCTCCCGTTTTTGCCAATTACTGAACCGGTAGGCCGTCGTGCTCCCACCTTACTGTTTTTCTTGCAGTTTCCAACTGGTCTTCGCCCAAGCTTGCAGTGGACTGTTATTCCTGCGAATTCGAAACTGTGCAGCAGTCACCCGCGCGGTTATTTCAACATCGAAAGGTACACCTGCCATCTCTTTTGTCTTTTTCAGAGTTGCTGAGTGTTGCAGCGTGGCCCATTCTCAGTCATCTGCAGTCGTTTGGAGTCCGTCGCAATCATTTGCAGTCACCACTTCTCTGCTTTCAGGTCTCTTCTTCTTCTTTTTTTTTCTTTTTTTTTTTTTTTTGAAGAAGAAGAAGGAAAATTTTATTATAAGCTGGAAAACTGGCCCGGCGTCCCTGACATCATTAGCAGCGGGCTGCGGGGATGAGCCGGGCTCTCCGGCCAGGCTTAACCCCAACCGCAGCAGAGAGCAGACATTGGCTGTATATGGAGTATTATGGACCCATCATATCATCCCTGCATCCCTTTCTCATCCTGCAACAGTGAAAACTGTTCTTCCTTCTTCTACTACTGGCTACAACCGTCTACAACCATCTACGATTATCTACAAGTATCTACCACTAGCAACAACTATCTAGAGCTATCGACAACTATGTACACATTATCTACAACTATTTACAGCTATCTACAACTACCTACAGTAACCTACAGTAACCTACAGTAACCTACAGTTATCTGCAACTGTCACCAACTATCTGTGTCCCGGCTTCATCAGAAGAAGAGATGCTTTCAGGTCTGATTGCGACATTTTTCAAATATTTGCTACCAGGGTATGAACCTGGCTGGAGTGCCCAGATAGCACGAGAAGGTCGTCTTTTTGTGAGTAATGCAGGGCTCGTTTCCGGGCGTGTACAACAAAGGGCTGGAAACTGGGAAAAAAAAAAAAAAAAAAGGAGAGCCTTGCTCAGCTTGCGTGCTGCGGCGAACTTTGTGAGGGATGCGGGGCTAGCTTCCAGGCATGACAATAATCATAACTCCTTTTTCATAAATAAAAAAACAAAGAAAAGAAAGAAAGAAAAACACAAAAAAAAGCAAAAAAATAAAATAATAATATATATATATAAGACGTTATGAAAGCAGAGAAGTGGTGGCTGCAAATGATTGAGACACAGATGACTGAGAATGGGCCGCGGCGCACCACTCAGCACAAATGAAAATGACAAAGGCTATGGAAAATGTACCTTTCCACATTCTAGTGGAAGATGCATGCTCCATTTTGCACGTTTGGTGAGTTGCGCCACAAGGCCCAATGACTTAGTAAGGCAGAGTACCAGAGAGTGGCAGGGCACCTCCCTATCCGTTACAGACTGTGTCTTGAACAGAGGGCCCACAGCCTTGAGCACAGCTGCACAGGGCTCAGACTTGCGGGATTGCTGACAGGAATGTTGGCCTCATGTGCTTGCTTTTTTTGTGTGTGTGTCCGATTTGCAAGGAATCTGCACGATGGAGAAACGCAGACTACACTGGTTAAGAAAAAAAAAAAATTGAAAAAAAAAAGAAGAAACTCAGACCACACAGCACCAGGAACTCTCAGTGGACCAACAGGCAGCAGAATTGACAGAGGAAGGATCATATGAGGGCTCTCCTGGATGCATCAGAGGAAGGATCACATGAGGGCTTTCCTGGATGTATCTGACCGCAATTACGACAATGAAGGGTGTATCTGACTGCAATTACAGCCCGAGCTTAGTCCAAAATGCGCTGCTGTGAGTATGCCTAAAGAAATGATCGCACTGAGGCTTCGCAGAGAATTTTGGGGCATTACCTGACCTCTTATCATCAACAAGTGCTGTGCAGACCCCACCTCATGCACAAGGTAAGAGAATCACTTGAACAACGGACCAAAGCCAAAGGGGTGGCGTGCAGAGGTAGACCTTCAGTGGTATGGGGTGTAGGAACAGGGAGGAGGTTGAGTACCGATCTGGCAGCCTGGTACAGGCTGAAGAGGTTCTTCCTCACTCTTGCAACTCAGTAGATCTCAGACAATCTCAAATGATTCTGTACAAGGGACGCTGGACGCGTTTTCAGCAGGTGCTGCTCCCCACCTATAGACGGAGCCTCCCCGAGGGTGATGGAAGTGGCTGCTCTTATCAGGACTTTCAGCACCCACACGGGTGTTAAAAAAAACAAGGCCAAAGGGGTGGGGTGGTTTGGGTGGGTGTTGATGCTGAATAATTCCGTATTGTCTAGAATATGGTATGAACACGCTATTGGTTAACTTCCAGGCAGGATTACAAGCAGCTTAAATCACCAGTACCTTTCCCCGCTTGAAATCTAAGACGTGCCGGGCCACGTGCTAACCAAACCGGAGAGGCCCGCCGTCGGCCCACTTTTCGTTTCAGGCCTTCGACACCACCTGCGGCCGACATATGGGAAAGGTACTGGTGGTTTTATCTTTGGAATGAGGAGGTGACTGATGGATGTTTCCTTTTGTTTTTTTGAGGTAAGTACGTTCATGTCACCTTTGAGTATTGGATTGGCAAAAAAAACATGCGTCGGCAAAGAAAATCGTGCAGAGTTCGAAAAGGCGACGGAAGTACCCACGGCGATGGTGTCAGAATGGGTGTCAAATTTACAGGAGTCTGTCATGGTGTCAGAGGATAAAACAAAGAAAAGAAAAGAAATGCCCAACGAATACTTTTGGACCGAAATCGCTCATTTCGAATTGGCACGTGGTTTCTTTGTCGGCGCGAGTTTTTTTTTCCTATTCCTTCATGCATTATCCATTTCCTCACTTGGTTGTAAATCGCCACTTTCATCTTTGTGTTTTCAAGCCTGGGAGTGAGATTCTCTCACTCTCCCCCCATGTTTTGTCCATTTTCGCACTTGGTTGTAAATCGTTATATCAACTTACATGTATTTTTGCTCATTCTAGTGTTGAGAGCTCCATTCCTTCATGCATTGTCCATTCCTCACTTGGTTGTAAATCGTCACTTTCACCTTTGTGTTTTCAAGCTTGGGAGTGATATTTTCTCACTCTCTCTCCATGTTTTGTCAATTTTTCCACTTGGTTGTAAATTGCTACTTGTATCTTTGCTCATTCTAGTGTTGAGAGCTTCATTCCTTCATGCATTGTCCATTTTCTCACTTGGTTGTTAATTGTCACTTTCATCGTTGTGTTTTCGAGCTTGGGGGTGAGATTCTCTCACTCTCCCTCCATGTTTTGTCAATTTTCTCACTTGGTTGTAAATCGCTACTTGTATCTTTGCTCATTCTAGTGTTGAGAACTTCATTCCTTCATGCATTGCCCATTTCTTCACTTGGTTGTAAATCGTCATTTCACCTTTGTGTTTTCAAGCTTGGGAGTGAGATTCTCTCACTCTCTTTCCATGTTTTGTCCATTTTATCTACTTGGTTATAAATCGCTACATGTATCTTTGCTCATTCTAGTGTTGAGAGTTTCTTTCCTTCATGCATGGTTCATTTCCTCACTTGGTTGTAAATCGTCATTTTCACTTTTGTGTTTTCAAGCTGGGGAGTGGGATTCTCCAACTCCCTCTCCATGCTTTTTCCATTTTTCCACTTGGCTGTAAATCGTTACTTGTATCTTTGTTCATTCGAGTGTTGAGTGGATCATTCCTTCATGCGTTGTCCATTTCCTCACTTGGTAGTAAATCGCCACTTGTGTCTTTGTGTTCTCAAGCTTAGGAGTGAGACTCTCTCACTTTCCCTCTATGGTTTGTCAATTTTTTCACTTGGTTGTATATCGCTACTTGTACCTTTGCTCACTCTAGTGTCGAGAGTTTTTTTTCCTTCATGCATTGTTCATTCCCCCACTTGGATGTAAATCGCCACTTTCACCTTTGTGTTTTTCATCTTGGGAGTGAGATTCTCTCACTCTTTCTCCATGTTTTGTCAATTTTATCACTTGGCTGTGAATCACAACTTGTATCTTTGCTTTTTCTAGTGTTGAGAGCTTCTTTCCTTCATGCATTGTCTATGTCCTCACTTGGTTATAAATCGCCACTTTCACCATTGTATTTTCAAGCTTGGGAGTGAGATTCACTCTCTCTCCATGTTTTGTTCATTCCCCTACCCGGTTGTAAATCACCATGCATATCTTTGCTCTTTATAGTGTTGAGGGCATATTTCCTTCATGCATTATCCGTTTTCTCACGTGGATGAAAATCGTGACTTTGGTCCTTGACTACGTTAGTCATATTTGAATGTTTTCTCGTCAATTCTCCACTGAATGATGCTTCGCCGCGCTCACTGATGTCCCCACCAGTCATATGTACATGGTAGGGTTGTATATTTGTAACAGTTCACCTGCCCCGTGTTCTATTTGAACACCACTTTACCCCTCTGTGCTTTGTTTGAACTTCACTTCGCCTCCCCCGTGCTTTATTTGAACACGAGGAATGAGCGTAGATAAAGGACGGTGACTGTTGTTGCAGCTGTTGATAATGATAAAGGGACTGCTGCTACTACTGCTAATGGCCGACCAAGCATTTGGTTGTTGCTACCACTGAGAACCGTTGTTCGGGATCCCGACCAAGCGGTGGTAAAAAAAACGGCCAACTAACCGGCGCGACTCGGGGGTGCCGAAAACCAACCCCGTCAAAAGAAGGGATATGGGGGCTGAGACTTGACAGACCCCATATCCTAGGCATAGGTAGATGGCCTGCAAAGTCCCCAGGCCATCTAAACCCATTTTCCCACAAAAACGGAAAATGGACTTCGCCGAACTGTTCACTTAGAGCCTCGAGTGATGCCCAAAACAGGCAAGTAGGGGCAAATGGCAACGGAATCAAGCCCGGTTATAGGAGGGTCATCAGTATGGTGTATACAGAGGGTCTGTGAAGTTACAAGCCCATCTGACGTCGTTTAGGCCAGCAAATACAAATCTGAGTTTTTGGGCTCTTCCTCCTATAGTACATCGGCAAAAACAGCAATCTGAGAAATCTGAGTCTTTCGCAAGTCTGATTTTTTGCAAAGTCTGAGTGTCTGCTGCAAATCTGAATTTCGCAAGTCTGAGTTTTTTAGGATTCAAACATTGGGGTGACGCAGGGAGGGTGAGGCCGGAGACATAGCCCACCACCTTCGCACCTTCTCCCCCCTCCACCTCCATTACTCATCCACCATAGCCAACCACCTTCACACCTTTTTCCTCATCCACCTCCTTCACCCATCCACCATAGCCAACCATCTTCACACCTTCTTCCTCTTCCACCTCCTTCTCCCATTCACCATACCAAACCACCTTCACACCTTCTTCCTCCTCCACCTCCTTCACCCATCCACTATAGTCAGGCACCTTCATACCTCCTTCCTCCTCCCCCTCCACCCGTCCACCATAGCCTTCACACCTTCTTCCTCCTACACATCCTTCACCCATCCACCTTAGCCAACCACCTTCACAACTTCTTCCTCCCCCACCTTCTTCACCCATACACCATAGCCAACCACCTTCACACCCTCTTCCTCCACCTCCTTCACCCATCCACTATGGCCAACCACCTTCACACCCTCTTCCTCCTCCACCTCCTTCACTCATCCACCATAGCCAGCCACCTTCACACCTTTTGCTTCCTCCACCTCCTTCACCCATCCACCATAGCCAACCACCTTCACGCCTTCTTCCTACTCCACCTCCTTCAGCCATCCCCCATAGCCAGCCACCTTCACACCTTCTTCCCCCTCCACCTCCTTCACCCTTCCACCATAGCCAACCACCTTCACCCCTTCTTCCTCCTCCACCTCCTTCACCCATTCGCTATAACCAACCACCTTCACACCTTCTTCCTCCTCCACCTCCTTCACCCATCCACCATAGCCAACCACCTTCACACCTTCTTCCTCCTCCACCTCCTTCACCCGTCCACCATAGCCAACCACCTTCACACCTTCTTACTCCTCCACCTCCTTCACCCATCCTCCATATCCAACCACCTTCACACCTTCTTCTTCCTCCACCTCCTTCGCCCATCCACCATAGCCAACTACCTTCACACCTTCTTCCTCCTCCACCTCCTTCTCCCATCCACCATAGCCAACCACCTTCACACCTTCTTCCTCCTCCACCTCTTTCACCCATCCGCCATAGCTAACCACCTTCACACCTTCCTCCTCCACCTCCGTCACACATCCGCCATAGCCAACCACCTTCACACCTTCTCCCTCCTCCACCTCCTTCACCCATCCACCATAGCCATCCACCTTCACACCCTCTTTCTCTCTCACCTCCTTCACCCATTCACCATAGCCATCCACCTTCACACCCTCTTTCTCTCCCACCTCCTTCACGCATCCACCATAGCCAACCACCTTCACACCATCTTCCTCCTCTGCCCCCTTCATCCATCCACCATAACCAACTACCTCATGCATCCTTCATCACCCACCTCAACCGCCAACCAACACCATGATCAACGAAATATGGGGTCGCAGAACGTAGGAGGGGTCTTAGCTAAGGACGGGAGGACGGCAAGGGGATAAGTCTTGATTAGGAAGTAAGGAGGTATTCTCTCTCTCTCTCTCTCTCTCTCTCTCTCTCTCTCTCTCTCTCTCTCTCTCTCTCTCTCTCTCTCTCTCGCTCTCTCTCTCACTCGTTCGCCGACTCCCCTTCGTCTGCCCCACCCATACTCTAAGCCTAGTCTTGACTTTTCACTCCCTTTTCTTTTTTTGCAAGCGACTAACTCTTTCCCGCCTACTTATCACATGCCAGGGGACGAATGGTGAAAGAACTTGGGCCTCACTTGGTGGAAAGAGAGGGCACAGGGAGGGTTGTCGGTCCCTTGCGCTACCAAGAAGGGAAAGTGTTTAAGGATTGGGAAGAGTGAGAGCACGAGGGACTCGAGGATTCATAAGGTATTGAGGTCTGACAAGGACTCGAGGTTAGAAAAGACTCGTTGAAGGAAAGAAAGAGAGGTCAGTGGACTCGACCAACACCCCCACTGCATGAGAATGACAAAAGGATGGCTTGGATATTGTAAAGAAAACAAACAAGTAAGCAACCAAGAGAAAAAAAAAATAAGCATGAGGGAGGGATTATTTGTTGACCTCGAATGAGGGTTGTGCTTGTGTATATTGCATTGAGTGTGCAGGTGCATAGCCCTTAAGATGCCTTCAGTTGGATAGCGCTTGGATGGGTCGGGCGACAAAAAGGGGACGAAAGCCAAATGGGTTGTGAATGTAACCCTCCCCCATGGATAAATCTTTGGGCATGTCCTTGAACAAAAAATTGTATGAATGATTGTGGTCTGCAAAAAACGTCCATAACGCTACCACATCGCATTAGTATGTGGGTTGGACCACGAAATGACTAAGGGGTGTATAGACCAGCAATGAAAGGTGATGCACGGGACATGAATAATGTATGAGGTAGCGGATGTCAGCGCATAGATCGGCTAGAGGACCTAGTGGAGGGCGCCCTAGGGAGGGGATAGGGGCCGACGTAACTTAGTCCACGACCCTAAGCCAAGGTGAACTCCTCTACCTCAATGATGTCACTAAGGTTTTGCACTTAGTGAATGGATATGTGACCCAAGGAGGACGCTTGGCCTACGCATACAATAAGAAAAGTTCTCAGAGGACCCTCTGGACTGCTTGAGTATTGAAAAGAACAATTGTCTATGAACATAACAGAGTATTGAGGAAAGGACGTTGGCGAAAGATCAGTGAGACTACCCACCTAGCGAGAAAGTTGAGCTACATCCCCCAATGTTAAAGCTCTCTTGCTCCTTGGTCCACCCCCATCCATCTCAAAGCACTAGGTGGGGGTGACCCTGTGACGAATGGCTCCGCGCCTTGAGCATGAGCGCGGGCGGAAACGATCCAACTGGGATTCGTAGAGGGGTCGACTCATGGTCGAAAGTCTAACCGGGTGGGTCCCTATAGCGGTCCACAAGACCAAAAGTTAAAACAAAAAGGATGAATGTCCAGAGAGTTTTCCGGGTGGTATGTATGTGTGTATGCATGTATGTGTGAGTGTGTGAGTTAATATATCAATATGTCCAACAATCGGTCTGCTTCATTCTCTCCCTCAATCCCATTCTTTAATGCAAGTTATACAACCTCCACAAATTTTTCCTAAGTGTTATTATTCATATGCATTATGAAAAATGTTCCATCAACTAATAAAAGTACAACGAATAATATATAAGATTCTTTCAATATAAACACCGTAAACTCAAATTTGTGCACAAGCAGACCATCCATGTTGTTGGTGAAATCCTCAGTAAACATTAAAGCGCTACAAACCGTGAACGAACAGCGTGGCTAAAAATGCACGTGTTATAATAGTAACTCACATAATAAACATGCCACATCGTCATGTGCACCGCAAACGAAAATGGACGATAACTGAAGGTCTATGAAACACCCACGGACGCGTCCACGGGGCCGAGCTCGGAGGGGGGCCGTGATCACGGCCGTTGTGGCTCCGACCGCGACTTTCAGGGATTTTTTTAGAATTAAAAAAAATCTCAAAAACAAAAAAAAAAATATGGGGTTGTAGATCTTTTCGAGATCTAAATTTAGTAATTTTTTATTTTATTTTTTGGCTTCGTCTTCGAATTTTAAAAATTCAAAAACTAATTTTCCTGATGCAAAAGTTTTTTTTTTCATTTTTTTTCAAGAAAATATTATGAAACTTATCTGTTTTTTTATTTTAAATTCAGTAATGTTTTTGGATATGACCCCAAGGCAAACGTTGTTTAGTATATTTTTTTGCATAACATAGTTTTTTTTCAAAAGTTTTTGATTTTGTTTTTTGTTTTTCCATGGCCGAGAACCGCGGCCTAGGCCACGCATGTCCGCCGCCGGGGGGATTCATAGCTGAAGGTGCAAAAAACGATGGACAGTGCACCTAGCAACAACAAACTTGACAGAGCAAGAGATGAAGGCACCCACGCGATTGCGAGTGAAACTCGGGAATGAAGACATCATAACAAGCTCGTACAATGAAGACACGAGAGAAGAACTAACGCTGACAGTTAATGATTTCAGCCTGCTTATGATCGAAAAGAAATGGTTGAACGATAACATAGTTAGATTTTATCTTAACCTCATCCGACTAGACAATGAGTGTCGTATGAATCACTTAGAGTCCAAGAACGATAATGTAGACAGAAATGGAAAACTTGAAGGTCGCATCCCTATAACAACAATTCTCAGTTCATTCTTTTTCGCCAGACTATTCGATAGCAATATGAAGTTCCTATATGATAAAGTTCGTAAATGGTTGACGCAGGTTGTCATTAGCAACATGAACTTGATTATCGCGCCTTTCCACGTCGCACAAAACCAACATTCGACACTCGTAGTAGCATATTTGAGGCGTAGTAAATTCGAGTACTACGACTCGCTGACACCGGATGTCGAATTTGCAAAAAAGGTGACGGGGGGGTTGCAAAGCTTTTATACATGAGATTGAAGGAACAAGGTAAAGAGATCGACACCAAACTGTTCAACCATACATGGGTAGTGGAAGGCATCTCGAAGCAGCGTGACTTGAACGAGTGTGGTGTGTTTATGCTCGCATATGCATCGTTGTTGGCTAGAGGTTGTCAGTCACTATTCAACTTCTCATCAAATGACATTAAGAAGCTACGATGCCGAATTGCATTCGATGTAGTTGTTGTGGAGTAGATTAATAGCATAGCATGCATTAATGCGTCTGTTAGAATGATTGTTGAAGTATATGAGACAATCATGTCGTGACGAGAAATAGAGAGGACGTACATACAAAAGATCAGCTCACAAGAGAGGTTGTCCTTGTGAACTTAATCATTTAACCTAAACCCTAACCCCTAACCCCTTACCCCTTACCTCTTGCCCCCTTTACTCCTTACCCCTTACCTCTTACCCCTTACCCCTTACCCCTTACCCCTTACCTTTTGCCCCCCTTACCCCTTACCCCTTACCCCTTACCCCTTACCTCCTACCCCTTATGCCTTACCTCTTGCCCCCTTACCCCTTACCCCTTACCTCCTACCCCTTACCCCTTACCACGTGACAATTTGCTAAAAAAACACGACCGAAAAGGGGAAAAAAAAAAGTTTTCATTTCGTTCAAAAAATAAAAAATATCCGTTCTTACGAAATCGTAGTTGACTATCAAGTGTGAAACAGAGAGCAGGTATATCTTTTGTTTTTCTTTTCTTTTCGTTTCGTTTCATTTTTTTTTTTTTTTATGTTTTTCATAAGTACACAAAAAAAAGGGGTCGGCCACCCCACATAAAGACCGGGTTTGTGAGCTTTACCTAGTGTTATGCTTTTTACGAGACCCAATGGGACCTGAAATCGAAGTACCACACAACTCAAAGTTGTGATTCCACTTCCAGGGCTTAAACCCTAAACTCTAGTTGCTCCTTTCTTAGCCCTACTTGCCCTACCTCTACCACTCTGCTTTCTTGCTTTATCTTTGTGTACTCCTCTCCGCTGTCACAACGGTTTAGTGACCACCTATAAGCCTAAACTTAAAGTAACACACATAACCACCGCTACAATGCTACTTTTTTGCGTTGAACCTTAGACCCTAGTTATTCCCATTATAACCCACTTCCTACTTGTACCACACTACTTTTTTTTTCTAGCGTTGTGTACTCATCTGTGTTGTAGCCCTAGTTAAGCCTATCTTAATCCCTTACATTCCTTACCTCTAACCACAATCATACTTGTTTTTACTAGCCTTGCGTACTCCGCTCAGTGATTGCAACTGTCAAATATGGACATAGTATCCAAAAGGCTATCTTTTCGAAACTAATAATTTTTATCGTAACCTACATCATGGTTCTCTTAAACTGGCGTCCATGCTATACCATGCCTAGGTTAACATATTGTGTTTGTAGCGGTACCGCTGCGGTCCGACAGTGAGGCCGGATCAGTCTCGGGCCATCGACCTGACCCTGGTCCGGTACCAGGTTATTCCGGACCTGGACCTAGGCCAATATATCACTTTGGCCTTCTAGGCCCAGGTCGGCAGGTTGGTTCAGTCATTCTTTGTTTGTTCATTCGTTCATTCGGTCGGACTGGACCTTCACTCAACTGCTGCTTCTCGTGTGTGTCCATCGCTTCCCTCTCTCTCTCACCATCTCCGCACATACCCTCTTGCACATGCGTCACATTGGTATCATAGAAGAGTCTCAAACCTCCTTCTCTCCCTCCCTCTCCCACTATCCCAACGCCACTAATAACTATCTTCAAGTTTGCTCTTGACGTTGCACCTGGTCCGTCAATGTGACCAGGTACGTTCTTCATCAAGTTGACACCTTTCTCCTCGGTCCCCTCTACTACAGTTGCTGCTGTCTCCTATAGGCTGTGACGCCAACCTGTCGCCGCTTGTGCTCCGGCTCGACCTTCATCTATCACTACTACTGATTGTCAGGCCCCACGAAACGCCTGGATTGCTCTATCTTGGTGGTATGTTGCTGACGGTGTTGTGAGAAGTTCATCAAACCTTATCATTCAGAGGAAGGAGAAGTCGTAACAAGTTTCCGTAACTCAACCTGCGGAAGCATCATTGGCACGTGGACGACCGATCGTCGACCCCCGACACGTCAGTCATCCTTCCCCCTTCCCCGCTCCCCTCGACTCTCTCCTTCCCCACCTGGGTGCTCCCCCCTTGCCCGATCCCGACTCTCACCACAATCGCACCTTCCCGCTCTCTTCCACCTCTTCCATCCACAAATTCCCCCCGATCACCTGCCCTCCCCCCACTCACGCTCCCGCTTCAACGCATCTTCTCCCCAACTTTTCCATACCCCCCCTCAACTCCGAACTCCCGATCCTCGCCTTCCGTTCGCCCCCACCTGTTTAATCTTCCCCATTCCCCTCCCTCCCGCATCGTCTGGATCACGCCCAATCGCTGGTCCCCCCCACGTGCCCCCGTCACGCCCCTTGTACTCCTCGCTCCTTGACTCTTTCCCCCCCGCTCTCCACACGCTCTCACCATCCCGATCACCCACCTGCGCCCTCCAAGCGTCATCCCCCCGCACCCCGATCGTCTCGCTTCCCGCTAACTTCCCACTCCCCCACCTAGCGCACACGTGCACGCGCACTCTCCACTGACTTCCCCGACCTTCCCCTGATCTCCCCCTGCAGCCTCCCTGCCCATTATTCACCCACCTCCCACCAGATCGCACCCACTCCCGGTCGTGAGACCTCCCCCTTCGACTTTCCCCAAATCCCCTCGTCTCCCCGTTCCTCCCACTTCTTACCTCCGCACAATATCCCCTCACCCTCAATTGACATTCCACTGCCTACGCGCTCAGATCCCTGTCTCCGCCATACCAGAGGACACCATGATCCAACGATTCCGCACGGACCTACCTCTGTCATTTCAGTAGCAGATGATGGCGTATTCAATCCACACCTTACCCGAGGCTGAAACACCCCTCAGCCCATCCAACTCACTTATGCTCTACTTGTTGGCCCCTCGCCTGAGCACGTCGCTACCCATTCCGCAACTACTGCAAACCCTCGCTCCTCCTAGCCTCGACAGTCTTCCATATACCATTGTGGCCCTCGCAGAGGTCCGGGATGATCCCTCTTTCACCACTTTCATGCCCTACTTCGTGATTCGTCGAGCGTTGAGGACGACACCGCCTCAGACGGTTCAGCGAGCGATCCCAATCAAGGACTTGACTCCCCATCCCCCACCGATGACGACGTATCATCCCAGGATGACCACCTTGTCTGGGCCTTCTTTGCCTTCCTTCGTCATCAGTCCTCGTGCTTGAGGACGCGCTCTTCAGTTCGTCAGCAACCTCTCCCAATGGATTTCGTGTTTCCTGGCAGCCACTTGACCATCTCTGAGAGTGAGGACCTTCGTGCACAAGGCATTTGTACCCGCTGCCGTCTCGCTGGCCATACCTCCTCCACCTGCCCGTACGTAGACGCCCTCCAGCGTCACTTCGCACGACAGGCTCGCCCTCAGGCTGTTCCCCCCGGGTCGACCTCCAGCGCCGCACCCACCTAGCCGTGATGTCTCGTTCCCCTGACCCTCCTATGATAGAGGCATACCCGTTTCGCGACTCTACCTCCGTGCTCTTCCCGATGACTCTACTCCAACCTTATCCTTGGCCGACCTTACCGACACTGGTATACCTTCTCCTCCCTCACCTTGCGTCTCTCGTGATCCCCCTCCTCCACGTCCTCCTACAAGACGTGCTCTTCACATGGTCTGCTGCAGTGCTTCCCTTATTGGAGCCAAGGATATCATTGACTTCCTCGACCTCGAGTGTGTTAAGGTCCGTCTGGAACGTCTCCGCCTTAGCACCCTGTCCGCGATGTCTCAGCGACTACACAATCTCGTTTACACCTTACCGATTATTCTAGTGCGCCTCGGGACCTCTACTGGAGTGTATCGCGTACTATGGGACTCTGACTCTACTGGCGACTTCATTCATCCTCGCGTAGTTAAAGAGGCATCTCTCTATACATCCCCCTACCCTTCCACTGTCACTGTTACACTTGGTGACAATCAGGTCAAGTCCTTCGTCGACTATGTGGTGCCTGATCTTTCGTTCTCCTTCCCTTTGCAGATGCCCTACAGCCTTCGCAAGGCCCGTCGGTTCCATGACCAGTGGACCTTCGATGTCATGGAAACCTTATACGATCTTGTTCTTGTCACTGACTTCTCCCATCAGTTCGCTCATTCCGGTCCCGATTGGACCCACAACGATCTTGTCCTGGATGCCAAGGATGGGAAGCGATACCGCATTTCGTTGCTGAGCAAATCAAACTTTACATCTCCCTCCCCTGTTAATGTCGCCATCCTGATACCTACTCAGTTTCACCACTTCTTTTGCTAGCCAGATGTCGAAATTTATGTTATCGACATCACTGACCTTCTCACTTGTAACTCCATGCATCAGGATGCTGATTTGGTCGAGCTCGATCCCCCACCTACCGAGCCCCCTGACCCTCCTGATTCCTCAGTTTCCTTACCCTCCTCTACCCCTGCTAGCTCATCTCACTTCGTCGCTTCCCTTTACACGAATACACCCTCAGTCCCTATCTCCACACAGATTCCCTCCACCTCTGCTCCAGACGTCGCCGCTGCCAAGCAATTTGACACCCTTCTTTCTTCCTTGCAGCTCAACGTTGGTGCCCTCCTTCGAGAGTATCGTGATGTTACCCCTATCCTTCTCCTACAACGATATTCCCACTATGCGCGACCTCGAGCACCACATCCAGCTCGAACCCAACTATCGAATTCAGAATCGTGCCCCCTACCACCTTTCGGTTCCTAAAACCCAGAAACTCAAGTGCCAACTTGAGGATTTGCTTCATCAACAGCGATTTCGTCAAAACGGACATTTTATATTTTTTGAACGAAATTGAAATTGTTATTTTCATGTTGATTTTGGTGAATTTTTTTACGTTTTGAGTGCACCATTTTGGGTAGGTACCCCGCATTTGTTTATAACTTGTGCTCATGTTCACCACAAGTTTTGCATTGCTTTCTCACACATTTTGCGGGGTGTTACAGTTTCATTCGCATTACATGAAGCTATAGGGGTCTTCATGATGGGTTTTATTGTACTTTTCTATCACATCGATTAACATTTATTATATTTCGCAATATAATATCACTTATTTTTTGTTTTTTATTGATAAATGCATTAAGACAAAATAAAAACATATTGATATCATACTAAAAAAACACATCTGGCAGGTTCAGTCAATGACAAAAAACTCCATGGACATCTATAAAAGTTAGAGACATTTTGTGCCACCCACGAATTACGAACAACATTATGTGAATATTTTCGAAATCTATATTAAAAAAAATCGACTTCTTTAGATAAATACAAAGAAACAATGATGCGGAGTTTGGCTCATACGACATATGATACATGTGCGCGGAAATATATGTACATAGAGAGACTCTCTTTCTCTTTCTCTCTCTCTCTCTCTCTCTCTCTCTCTCTCTCTCTCTCTCTCTCTC
>BFEA01000995.1:4723-15581 GCA_003427395.1 Chara braunii
GAGGTTGATCTTGTAGAGTTGGTTACCTTAGGGCTCTGCTTTGGGGGGGCATGGGTACGGGGGGGGATTCATAAGGGAGGCGTCCCGCTGGGGTAAGGGTAGGGAGGACAAACTCCATTGGAGGATATCTGTGAGGAACCTGCAGTATAGTAGGGGCTGTCTTAGGGGTCCCATTAGGTAGGAGTACGGGTTGGGCAGGCTCTGGAGAACAAGCAGAGGCTGTCTCAAGGGGTGAGGGTACTCTGATACCCGCATGGAGAAGATAATGGCTTCAAAAGATTCAGAATAGTAAGGAGTCCGGAGGAGAACCAACCCCCACCACCTTCGGGAGGGGAACGTCAAGCCTCCCTCCATCTGCCGGCTACTATGACAGCCTCAGCTGCCGACCACAGTGTCGACGCTAGCAACAAATGTATCAACGGCCATCCACAACCCTACAAAGTATTGGATGGTGTCGTAGCGCCTCGTCGAGCCCGTCGACGAGTTACCATAGGAGATTCAAGCCCTCCGCAGAACCCTTTGTCTGCCACTTCAGACAGTGTAGATGAAGGAGAGCGGAGGAGACGAAGCTACTAACGATGAATCCTCGTATGACATCGTCGGCCAACCTCTCCTCACGTGGCGCCATCACCAACATCTTCATACAAGCAACCACGACGCATCATTGTCACGATCCTTCCTGTCGTCGTCCGTGCGCCGCAAGCCACTCAACCACCTCACTTCTCCCCCCCGACATTGCAGTGCGCCGCCGCACTGCTCGAAGGACTTTTCATGGAGAATAACGCTTCAAGGGGGAAGGAGGGCATCGCCATTTCAAGTGAAGCCTGTTGCGGGTGTTGAAGGTTTGCGCGTCGACACGATCTCAGGGTTTCAGTTTCAGTAGTTTTTTTTTTTTGGGGGTTGACTTTGTATTGCCTGTTTGTTCTCTCTATTTTGATTCCTAAGTTCGCATGTCGTAATCCTTGATCTGATTTCTAAGTTCGCATATTGTACTCCTGGATGCTCATCCAAGGATGACGAATCCAATTGAGATTTTCTGAATTTTAAGTGAATCTTGATTGTTTCTGAAATAACTTCTGGCAATATTTTCCAATTAGAGATTCGTAAATTAGAGCTCAGCTCTGATCTCAAAGGATGAGTACCCAAAACGATGTTCTTCAATTTGAAGTGATGTCTCATAGTTATCAAATCGGATCTGTGTTTGGATTCTCTAGTTTTGTATTTTCGATTCGATGCTCATAGTGGATTTTGAACGTGGTATGTTCTGATTTTAGTTCTTAGAGTGTTTCGAGTATTCTCAAATTATCTTGGCTTGAGTCGTAATTTAGCTTCTGTTGCTGTTTGTGTTTTGAGCATGGGCTCCAGGGGATAGCCAAGTGGAGCATCTTGTGGAGCTTTGGGGGATTTGTTTTGAAGTAAGGGGCAAGGGCCATGAAATGATTCTTCGCAAGGACGGAGAGGGGGATGGAATAGGGCTGCTCAACGGGTATCGGCTAGTGGGAGTCTCTTATCAGATGCAATTGGCGTCAGGTAGTTTAGGCTGTCTGATGGGTACCGACTGATGAGGGCGAACTCTGGCGCGATTGGCGTTGGGTAGTGCTGGTTCACCTCCATGGAGACTGGAATTCTTGTGGGGGCAAAGAATTTCAGGGTAATGATGATGCTCGGCCCCTGCGGAGATGAGGTCCTCTGGAGTTCTTTACAAGGACGGAGTTTGGGAGAGCGGATGTGATTTGGATGGAGGAAGTTGGTGGTGGATGCAATTGGCGCCGAGTATCTCGGCTGGTACCGACCACTGGCCACTAACTTCACCTGGATCAGCTTGAGGTTCTTCCTTTCGATGATGGAGGCAGCATTATTCTGCGTGTTTATTTCCTGGGTTACATGATTTTCTAATTTTGACCTAACCCCTTTTGGGGGAATTTTGCACGAGTAATTCCTTCCCATTTTTGTGAATCACATCGTGTAATTGGATTGTTCTCATCCGTAGCCGGGTAATGGCCCCGGTATCTCAAATGATCTCAAATGTTCTCAAAAAAAGTTCAGTGCTGGTTGCAGTGGGTTGTATTGGCTGTGATGGTTGAAAATAATGCGCTCTGTGGCAAAGGGGCTAGCCTGTAGGGTGGAAATAGGGCACGACGGCGGTGGAGATGGTGGATCTACCGCGGTAAGTATTGCCGGAGTAGGGTTCAGAAGGAAATATTGTTGGTTAATGCAACCAGTGCCTGGAGGAGCTGTGCTTATGTCCTTGGTCCTGGTGGTTTGCGAACGGACGAGGCCAAAACGACGCTGGTCGGTGTTGGGGCTTGGTCGCGCTGCCCTGTAACTGAACCTGCATGGGGGTATGAGACCTAGTAGAGAGATCTGGGGAATTGTGGAGGGTGGAAGGCACTCTAGTATCTATTGGCGAGCTGGTACTCAGTCGATGCTGGCCGGAGTCGGGGCGGGTCGCTTTGCCCTGTAGCCTAGCAGGTGGGGGTTTTCTGGGGTGGGTCGTGCCACTTTGTACCCTAGCGTGAGGCTCGGTAGAGATTAAGAATCGGGATATGGGGGGGAGGCAGTTAGGGTTGGGTTGCTGAAAGCACTATGGCAGGTGTTTTTTTCGATCTGAATGTTCCTATGATCCAAGGATTGTTGGTTTGTTCATGGTTGCCAATGGGGGTCTTAAGAACGATTTAAGATTTTGAGGATTCCTAGCAACTCATCTTAGACGGCTCCATCGCTGATACACTTAGTGATTTGCGGTTGTTTGATGCCAGAACGACGCTGGTCGGTGCTGGGGTGTTGCCCTGTAACCTGCTGATGAAGGAGTGTGAGGTCTGGTAGAGAGATCTGGGGATGTTTTGGGGTGGGCATTCCAAGGGACAACCAAGGGTTGCTGCTGGGACGACGTTGGCCGGAGCTGGGGCGAGTCGTGTTGCCTTGTAACCCAGCAGGGTGAGGGTGTGAGGCCTGGAAGAGCTCGGCAGGGAATAAGACAGTGCTAGAGAGTTTTAGAAGGGTTGCTAGGGATCCACATGGTTTTGAGCATTCGTAGGGCTTTTGTGGTGGCATGTTTTGTTGTGGGCAGACCTTTCTAAGTAGTTTAAAATTCTCTCAAAGTTCTCTTAGCCAAAGCCGGGTAATGGCTGCGGTATCTCAAACTTTCAAAATTCGATGTAAATTTCCATATGGCACGCTGGGCCCGGTTCCCAGCACGTGCTGCTCCCCACGAATAGCTTGAAGCCTGGCGTTGTATTCGGTTGTAGACGGTAGTTGATGATAGAGGTAGGGAAGAGGATGGTGGCTATGAGTATACTGAGGGCAAACCGCAGATACTCTGAGGGACAATAAAAATTAGAACGACTAGAAGTCCAGTTGAAGGTAGAGGTAGGGCCCGTAGGGGGGTGGATGGTGGCCGTTGAGCCCGCTAAGGACGAGAACTGGAGATGGTCTAGGTGGGAACAGATAAAATTCAAGATCTAGCTCATGACCGACGACAGAAAAAACGGATGGTGGCCGCGAACTCGCTGATGACAGAGGCTAGGGGGCCCTCCAACAAGGAAATGGTTCAAGTGTTATGGGACTTGTAGTAGAATGCCTACCCCTAGCGCTTGAAATAGTCGTACGACGGGGTTCATCCGACTATACTTCAGTCAAGGGCTGAGGAGGTAGGTGAGGACCTGCTTAGCCCTGATGCCTATAACCGTTGTCCCGTTAGGTCACTAGAAAGGGTGATGATCCTGGGTGGTAAAACTCTGAGGTAGGACCTCGGGAGTAGGGGTGCGCCGGGGACAATAATGGGAGTAAGGGCGGGAGGGAGTCTCGTAGGGGGCCTGCGATTACCATCTGGATAATCAAATGGCCGACTACTGAAGGGACGGTCATATGCCTGGCATCCAGCCTCTAGAACAACCTGGACTTATAATAAATTAATAAATAAATTTCAAGTGGGCCATGCGATAACGCTGTGGTTGAAAAGACTATGGCGGGGGGTGCGCTAGCGCAACGCCCTTGACGGCGCTTAGGCAAGATGGGGGAATCCCGTAAACACAACTGCGAGCGTGGGTGCGCTGTGCCAGAGCTTGTGGTGGGGGGGGGGCGGGAGCGGAGGAGAGGTTTTAGAGCGAATGGACGCCAAGGTGGAAGCCACTTCAAGGAGGCGCTACAAAGCCTCCGCCGTATCGTCGTCTTGGCTGACCTTCATCGGTAATCCTGGATGAGCACGGTGGGATGGAGTAAGATGTGTGGCGGCCAAAGGGCAGGATCTGCACGCCGTGTATATAAGTGTATAGAACCTGATCAGGGGATTTTCCCTCTGGTCACAGATACGAAATCTGTTTGGAAGAGGACATCTACCTTGTTTGAAGATGCTGATTGGGGTTCTCCGCCTTCGTTATCCGCGGGAGTCGCGCCCTGGGAAGGGCCGTGCTGCTTGTGTTGCTGGATACTTCAATCGACTACCGCACAAACTCTTTTACAAACTGTGCGTCGGCAATATGTTTGATACTGTTTCAAAATTGTTCGATTTTTGGGATGTAATTTGGGACTGGATATCGGAGAATTAGTAGTAGCTATATGGGGTTGTACCTGAAGGTTTCGTACAATTGGGAGAGTTTTTTTTTGTAATCATTTGTGGTTGGGGTGGGTGAGTAGAGGTGATGTTTGTTGTTTTAGGGTCGGATGACTTTGATGGGCTGCAGTCAGAGTTAAGTTTGGCCGCTGTGCCTCGCTCATCTCAAACGGTCCTGGCATAATGATGCAAGGGACGCTGGGCCCGATTCCCAGCTATATGAATATACTAAGCTAAGCCGGGTAGCGCTTCCGGCCCCTTAAACCACTAGTACCTTTGACGCGTGGTAAAATAGCGGGCCTCGGGTGGGCCTCCGACCTTTTCGGAGGGCCGAAATGAAATGACGTCGCCGATCAGATTTATCAATGGCAGCCGTCGTCGGGGCCCGCCTCCGAATTTTTAGGAGTTTGGAAAACTGACACTTTCCCTATTTTGAAGTATTTTCCCAACACTGGCGGAGGTACTAGTGGCTTAAAAGAATAAATAAATAATTATATATATATATATTCCAATTTAAAAATTAATATTTTAAAAATGTGAATATTTTTATTTATTTTTTCTCTTAAATTTTTTATTCGTCTTTGTCCCGGCCCAGGCAAGTGGTCCCGCGCCACTCTGGTAACACATAGCTCTTGACCATTTTTGACCCCTCAAGAGTCCTCATGCCCATTAACAACCTTTTCATCACTGTGGAGGCTTCTGAAGATCTCATTATGGAGATCGCTCCCTCCGTTAACATGCATGCGTTCTGGTTTAAATGCACCTTTTTCTTTTGATATACCGAGCTCAATTACTGACGTGCCCTTCGGGAGGGACATCC
This sequence comes from Chara braunii, assembly GCA_003427395.1. Lineage (NCBI taxonomy): Eukaryota > Viridiplantae > Streptophyta > Charophyceae > Charales > Characeae > Chara > Chara braunii. The sequence goes on from BFEA01000995.1 coordinate 10,096, forward strand.
GTTAAAATTGGAACGATGCGGAGAAGGGCAATTACTAGTTACTTATGAGCATGGCTACTGCGCAAGGGTCACACGCATAAATCGAGAAATGGTCCCCCCGCCCCCCCCCCCCACAAACAAATGGGGGGAAAAAACTCAGTTACTGGAGTGTCCAGGAATTGAACTGTTCTGGATATAGCATCGGCAATCACACTGAACCCTTTTTTTCTTTCTGGGCCACGAAGGTGAACCGCATTGCATCCACCTCTTGAGTGCAGTACGAACGTCTGGTTGTGTTAATGTACTGGCTCATCTATGTGTTGAAGGTGGTCAGCACAATTTTCATTTTTATTTATTTTTTGATTTTTTTTGGAAGAGGTCAGCACAATGAACCATAAAGACATGATAAAAAAGAAAAAAAGAAAAAAAAAGAGCCTTGATGACATGGAGGGTTTTGCAGTCAAAGCGAGCAAGCCGTTCTTCAGCTCTTATCCGCTACTGGCAGGCGGCAGCAGCAGCAGTAACCCCCTCAGCCTCAACAGGAAGTCCCTAAATCCCCCCCTAGGTGGATTACCACTCACACCGAAGGTCCTCAAGTCCCCCTCCTTCGAGACACCTCACCCCAACTAGCCTATCATCCAGACGCATCGTCTCCACTACACAGCACTAAAGACAAATGCACCTGGATGTCCCATGCTGGCGCGCCATACTAGGGCCCTTAATCCCCACAACCCAACATGTAGCAACCCCGGTGTGTAAATGGTGAGTAGGTCAACGCCCGCTGGTTTCCATGCGCAAACCTGCAGGCTCAAAGTTTTGAACTCACAACCTCATACCATAATGCACATTTCTCCCCGCGAGTCACCAGTGTGCTGCATCAACTGAGCTAGATGCCATTAGGGTGCTTTGTGTTGAGGGGAAAAGTCGTATATCCACATGGCCCTGCAATCTGATAATTCCACAAATGCACCTTCTGCAGGCAATCAGAGTACACTGACGGGCAGGCTAAGCGAAGACGTGATTTCACCATCTTCCAGTGTGATAAATCGGCAAATCGGGGCTTGCAGATTCAGCAGGAGTTGCAGTACACTGACAGTCACAAGCGGTGCGTACATGCATAACCTTACAGTTTCATACATCTTCTTTTTTTTCTTTTTTTTTTTCCCTTTGTACATGCATAACCTTACAGTTTCATACTTCCCGAACTGGTTCGTGAACGTGAGGTGCTTCTTTTTTTTTTCTTTTTTTTTTTCCCTTTTTTTTTAAGCCCAAGGTGTTGTAGAGGCCAAGGACCAGACCTGCGGCGATTGCTGGCAGCGGCAGCCAACTCTTGTCCTGACAGGATAGGCCACCTACCCTACCCATCCCGACGTTAATACTCCCAGCGCACCCCCTGTCCGTACTATCCTACCTCACAGTGACCAGCACCAAGGACCATTACCCTACCAATATCGAGGGCAACTCGGACCAGACAGCAGTGACAAGCATCAAGGCTGGGCCACCCCCCCGGCCCTAGTGGAAGCGGAAGCAGACGAGCCTTGCCATACGGAAACTTTGGACGCCAGGCTCATGCAATCTTCTTAAACTTGCTCTGAGATTCCGTAAACTGCTAAGTCCCTGAATGAATGTCTTGGCAGGCACTTGCTCTATTCGGAGCTCCAAGGCTGCGGCATACTGGGTTGCCGCACTTGTGTTAAGGTGGTGGCACAAATTTTCAGACCGGGCGACCACTCGAAAAGGGGGTATAACAGGGGTAGAAGTTGTGTGGGAACTGGTCCTAAGAACCGACAGCTATTGCTGCCAGAACCTGAACCTTTGAAAAGCATAGGACTGGTGCTACCTTGTGACTAGAGGCCCAAAAAGGGCCCCAAAGTTTTGGAATGGGGGAATTCCTAGGCCGCCCGAGAGGGAGGTCGTGCGTTCGATTCTTGTGATCAACTCGTGAGTCCTTGCCCTAGTCCACTTAGCCGTTTGGCCGAGTGTTTGCCTCCCAAGAGAGAGGTTGTATGATCGACTCATGCTTGTTTTCCCGAGCATTGACTAGGGTAACATCCGACCGTGCGATTGTAAATGGTTTGGTGGCTGCGTCGACAATCTTTGGTTGAGTGTGTGTGACTGGGTACGCCAGGACAACGAGAAATCCGTGCTGGGGTGGGACTCGTCTTGGGGCTTAACTTTCACCCCCGTCCTTAGCCGTTTGGTTGAGTGTTTACCTCCCAAGAGGGAGGTCGTGCGTTCGATCCTTTTTTTTCTTTTTTTTTCCTCCAACTTCCGCTTTTTACTCTCACAGGACCCGCCCCTGCCTACCTCATATTTCTGCTTCCTTAGCGTAACCTCTACTTCCACATCTACGGGGGCGCTTGTCGGCCGTACCTCGGATATACCAGACAGCGGTTGCAGACACCAGCACTAGGCCAGGACAAACCTTTCCCAGCCCTAGTTGAAGCACTATCGAGCGAGCCTTGTCCCACGGGCACTTTGGTCGCCAAGCATGATCGTCGTCTACACTTTGTTTTTTCCTATGAGCACCAGCCTGGGTTGGTCCTTAGAACGTTCCCTAGGCAGTGTCTACTGGTTCTACCCTGACCAAGGTCGTCCCTGAGACAGCCCTTCTGACCCAACCCGGGCGCCATGTTCCTAGCATAGTCTGCTATTAGTGCCATATCAGAGGCCATGCTATTGTTCATGCTGACGGGGCAAGGTTATCGATCACGTAACCCACACCAGTTCGCTGCAGCGCCGATTCCTGCCAGGGAAGAACTCCGGCCCATCCCCCCTTGCACCCTCAGTTGGTTTTTATTAGGTCACGAGTTATGATCCCAGGCCAGTCCGGAACCAAATGTTTCCACGGAGCCACCCTAGGCAATGTCTTACCTAAGCCAACTCTAGACCAGTCTGGGCGCCTTCCCAGCACGTGCTGCTCCCGACGAATAGACTGGAGCATTTGTTCAAAAAAAAAAAAAAAAAAAAAAAAAAAAGACCAGTCTGGGCGCCAATTGGGATTATGTTACGGTTGGTATGAGTGCCACTCTGGGCCGGAACCAAATATTTCCACGGAGCCACCATAGGCAGTGTCTTACCTAAGCCAACTCTAGACCAGTCTGCGTGCTACTCCGGGCTAGTCCGGAACCGAGTGTTTCCTCGGAGTTACCCTGTGCGCTGTCTTACCTATGCCAACTCTAGACCAGCCAGAGTACCTATCGGGATTATGTCATGGTTGGATTACAGCCTGTCGCTTTTATCCATTCGGCTACTCCTGAAGAATTCAGCATCCTACAGGATGTTTGCACGGAGCCACCATAAGCAGTGCCAGTACCTAGGCCAACTCTAGACTAGCCTGTGTTCCTCCCCAGGTGCTAGTGGTGGCTGCTCTTATGAGCACCACTAACACTGGCGGCGGCATGTTTTCGTTAAAAAAAAAAAGTGCCACTCCAGGCTGGTCAGGAACCGAATGCTTCCTCGGAGCCACCCCAGGCAGTGTCTTACCTAAGCGAACTCTAGACCAGCCTGTGTACCTATCAGGTTATTTTATGGTTTTTGGATTATTTTTGTTATGTGCTCCCCAGTCTTCAATCCCCCGAAGGTCGTCTACTCTTCTCCAGCCCCTACGTGGTTCCACTAGTCACCCTTCCCACCGGGGGCTCGCCGCGACTCCACCCCAAACTCTCACCCTCCTAGAGACTGGTTACGGGCACAAGCACTATGCTAACATGGAAGTGTCCTAGCAGAGGTGCTGGCTGAGAATCTCTCCTACCAAATATAATAATATATCAATGCCCTCTCTAACCACCTAAGCTATCATGCCAAATATAATAATATATCGCTGCTAGGACCTAAGCTTAGAGTGGTAGCTTGAGAAAGCACTCGTGAGTGGTAGCTCTTGTCAAAGATACCACTCACGAGTGCTTTCCCAAGCTACTAGGCCACCCTTGTAGAACTCACAATAGCTAATAGGCTTGGTCACAGACGTTAGTCCACTTGTTAAAAATTGCTGTGCGCATGCTCTGGCGATTTTTCCTGATCAGAACAAGTGTCGAAAAAAACTGAAAAAAAATCAGCAACATAGTTTGAGTAATGATCTTCCACGACAACCAAAAAAAAGCCTTTTTTTTTTTTTTAAACCCCGTAGGGCCAGAGTCTTTGCTAGGAGAGGTGATAAGAGCCCCCCCTCCTAGCAAGAGAGCTGGGTGCTCCGGTCTATTGGTACAGAACCTCGAATTTCTTCAGAGCAAAAAAAAAAAAGATGGCAGTGAAAGAATGCATCTTTTTCTCCCTAATGCTACCAGCAGGCCACCACCACCTGCAAGTTGACAGTGGTACACCGGAGAGTGTACATCGGCAAGGTGAACCAGGGCTGGAAACCTGGAATGATGAAGACCGACGCAGCTAAGGGAGCAGAGCCTCAGACTATGAATGCACGTCAGGGAAGGGATACAGCTGATCCGGAGGTTCCAAGGTTTACGAATGTGTTGCATGGATTTTGAGAAGGGAAGAGGGTTTTAAGGGCTCCAAGGGTTTAAAGGGCTCATAGGAACAGGCGTAGTAATAACAAATAGGGGGCTGCTGAGTTGGGCTGGGTCATAGAACAGGGATGCTCCAAGAGGGTATGGGTGATATTGGCATCTCCATGGGACAACGGAGCCCCGCGTAGCGTTAGAAATGGCCGCAGCTCGCTTTGAACTTTCGGGTAGTGAATAGTTCAGGAGCCGAGTAGGGTAGAGATTGTCTCAGCACAAAGCGGGGTTAMTCCTTCCTCACTGAGGAAGCAATCAATGCCCTGTGATTATTCTATATTTGCGTCATGCAGGGAATCCGTCTCCAGGGGAGCAGTGGCTGAGGCTCTTCCTGCCCTAATGGGAAGAGGCGTGTGGTTAAATGTTGTAATCAAATTCATGATTGGAGCCTTGGCCACTGGGCCCATTTAAAAAAAAAAAAAAAAAAAAAAAAAAAAAAAAAAAAGGCCTCTATTATTTTAGCTCAATGGACCCTGCTCTGGATTCTCAACACTCAGGCTGTAGTATAGTGGCTTTGCACATCTGTGTCCACAGCCCTGCAGATGCTGTACGGTGGGTTTCTGCATTTGTGTCAACGTGTCATGGATTTCCGCGGCGGGCGATCGCCCCAAAAGAGGTACAGCAGAGGTAAAAGTTAACGATGTGTGGTGCTTCACATTCGTCTCGACACCAACAGGCAATCGGTGGCAGTACTGGTAGTAGCTCCCAGATTCAAAGGAACCGTCCTCCAAGATTCGAAGGAATGGTCCTCGGTCTCCCATGGACCCTGGTTGTTGGGTTTTCGAAGGGAGGGTCTGGGACGAGTATACCATAGCATAGTAGGTATACCGGGTGTGGAAAATGTCCTGCGCATGCACCTATGAATTCGCCAGAGTTTTGGGGATACTTGTACATGCACTACCCGCTTGCATTTGTTAAAAGATGCATGTGGAAAGCGTTTGCATTTGTTAAAACTTAAAAAGATGCATGTGGAAAGGGGACCCGGACCCCCCC